>CM035151.1:4547364-4812359 GCA_020205615.1 Panax quinquefolius
TATTTTCACTTAATTCATTCAAGCTTTAGAGAGAAAGTATAGAGAGAATAAGAGAAAGAAGAAGAGTATTTTATTACTACACTCACTGCAGATTCAATCTCCTACCAAAAGTAAGGGTGTTATTCTTTCTTATTCATGAAGAGAATCATTGTTATTCCATTGCTTATTATTACGTTGGAATAACTCAGACACGCTGGTTTATGTGAGACCCCATATTTTATCAATAAAGATTTAAATTTTGTCGAAATAATTTTTAATATTATGGTGTGAATTTGAGATAATATTATAGTTGTAGGTAGTATTTATAAATTTTGCAAAGTATGCAAGTTGTTATAAAATATTCGTTGGCTCTGGGAATATTCTTTTTGTTAGGGAATATTCGCATAACTACTCAATCATTGGTGGACCCCATAATGTAATTATTCATTTGATCGAGAAAACGACAAAAATATTTTATAAAAATAACTACGAGGTGTTACCGTTAAAACTATTGAACTACCCGGTGGTAAAAGTATAAGAATACGCGTGGTTGCATAAGAAGACACTCAGATTGATTATCGATGCTTACGTGAGAAGTCACTCAACTATGCTCAATTATCGCTACAAGAATCATTCGTGATCATATCTCTTATATTATCGATTCAATTATGTCACAAGATCATCTCGTATAATATGTTATATTATTAATTGAGATGACAAGTTATAAATGATTAATAATTGTTGAAAGATTAAAAAATGTGTTGATTAAAAATAAAATGATTTGTGGTAATATTTATTCAATCCTTAATGTATATAAAGAGTCTCAGTATGAGACGTTTGTGGTAAGTTTGATTATTTTTGGGCGCCTATATGTCATTATCTAAGAGTCTCTTCATCAATAGTATTTACCTTCGCCAATAGTAATTACCTTCGTCAATAGTAATTACCTTTGTGAATATAGTAATTACCTTCACAATAGTATTTACCTTCGTTAATAGTAATTACCTTCGTCAATAGTAATTACCCTTGTGAATAGTAATTACCTTTCACAATAGTAATTACCTTTTAACAGACGCCAAACCACTTGCCGCTTCACATTACAAAAGGCCAAACCACTTGTCGTTTTCACATTACAGCGCCAAACCACTTGTCGTTTCACATTACAAAGCGCCGAACCACTTGTCGTTTCACATTAAAGCGCCGAACCACTTGTCGTTTTCACATTACAAAGCGCCGAACCACTTTTCTTTTCACATCACCAACCGTCAAGCCACTTGCCTTTTTTTCACATGGTAGGTGCTAAGCTAGAAATCTTCTATAAATAGAGGCCTAGTGCTTCATTATTTTCATTTAATTCAATCAAACTCTAGAGAGAGAAACTATAGAGAAAGAAGAAAAGTATTCGCTACTTCACCTCGCCAATATTCGATTCTTCTAAGGTAGGGAATATTATTTGTTGTACCCGTAAGGGGTGTTATTCTTTCTTATTCATGAAGAGAACTGTTGTTATTCCATCGCTTATTATTCGTTGAATAACTCGTAAAAGTGGTATACCCTATACATAACCTTGACACGCCTGTGACATACCCTATACTTGGTGAAATCCTTATATTATTCCATTCTTATTTATTCCGGCTGAATAACTCAGATACGCTGAATCCCCTATACTTGGTGATCTCCTTCTCGTTATTCCATTCTTTATTATTCGGCTGAATATCCCGTGCGTGTGTTTTACAGGACACTCGGTTCCATTGTTTATTATTTCGCATTTATTATTCTCATTGAATATCCTCACATCGTGTGTTTTACAGGACCGGGTTCCATTGTTTATTATTCAAAGATTTATTATTCTGGTTGGATCATCCCGCCGATTGTGAATTTCACCGACCGTTCCGTTATTATTATTCTCGCTGAATAACTCGCCTACATGCCAAGCACCGCATGCATGGTGATTTCTTTTGTTATTCCATTCTTTATTATACCCGGTTGGTTAAATCTTTGACTTCTATACTCCATGAAATTAGTGGAATATCCTCGATATTTGCGCTTCATCCAAAGATCTTTTCATGGAAATATTCTTCCGATCATTCTTGAATTTTACTCTACAAAACAAAGATTATTTTGATAATTTGACATTAATAATTCCTCGGATAAAATAATTTTGAACTTATTTTATTAAATTATTATGTCATTGTCATCATCCTCATGTTATATTATGTTATCTTCGACTTTACGTGTATAGATGAACTTAGTATGATTATGACCGAGGATCATTCCTAAGATAATCATGGCTTGTTATAAATGATGTGATAAAAGTCCTCAAATTGGCTTTCAGAATGCGGTGATGGATAGTTTTGGTATGATTATGACTAGGGATGATTCTAAGATAGTCATGACCATTGATAATTTGATGAATATCCTCGGCAGTAAAAGGTGGGTGATTCGATGATGTGGATTATTTATTAAAGTCGAGTCTCATTTATACAAATGATGAAAAACCTTTTAAAACCTAAAAGATAGTAGATTTTATTCTCTACTTGACTCTTTTAATGGATCGCTTTATTCACCGCAGCTTAAACTTGTTGTCTATTGTATTTTATCGGTTTAATAATCGTTGAAGGCTAATGATAAATTATTTCGCATTATCTTAGTCATAATATTTCTTATCACGGGCTAGTTGAAATTTCCCTTTCTTTCACCGTTTCTTCGTGAAATGAGAAATATATTGGGGACGAGTCGGGAACGGAGTAATGGTCCAGAGGATAAGATTAGTAGTCCCTCACTATTCGTGAAATAGTGTGATAATAGTTGTAATGAGGACTCCTTTTGAGTTTGTATAATATCTAGTAGACAATATTTGTATTCAAACTCACAGCTTTATGTCGATTGCATACCTACGCTTATATTAGTAAGTTGTATTTGAATTTATGTACCATGTAAGTGGCGACCCAAGATGGGTGACGATACCTAATTTTGGGGCGCCACGGTTGGTATCGAGCTTAGGATATGATCCCTGCTAAGATGTGAGAATAGTACTAGGAGGGGAGAGACGGGAATACCTTCGCTAGTATGACCTACCTAAGTTTATTTGGTATTTGATTGGCTCACGAGTATAGTGATAATATGTTGCATGTCAATTAACCCTTATTTTGTGGCAAAGTGTTTGAAAATGGCATCCGAGAATGTTGAGAATAAAGAATGGAGCACAGAGACCGTTGATTCTCCACAGATCAATAATCGGGACAATGTGCAACAGGATGGTGATAATCCTCCGTAAACAACAACACCGATCAATCGACGAGCGACAGACGCTTAAGAAGTTTTAGAATTCATGCAACATCAAAGTAAAGCGATCTCGCTGTCCAAAACGTAGGTGGAAACACGGAAACTCTCTGGCGGTCACCGCTAAACAATTCAAGGAGCTGGGACCACCGGAGTTTAAGGAGAGCCAAAACCACTTCGGCGGAAGCATGGATAAAGCAGATTACCAAGATATTTGATGTCTTGGGATGTTCGAGAGCAAAAGGTTCCTTTTGCCGCTTTATGTTGCGCGCGGAGAGGCAGACATTCTTGGTGGGAATCAGAAACGACTCAACCTCATTGATCAAGATATCTTGGGAGAAGTTCCAGAGTCGTTCAATGACAAATACTTTCCGAAAGTATTCGCCACATGAAGGAGGTGGATTTTATCAAGTCGAACAAAACAATATGACCGTATCGCAATACGAGGCAAAATTTATGAGTTATCACACGGCCAGCGCCCTACTTGGTGGATAATGAAGAGAGAATGGCGCGAATGTTTTTAAGAGGTTTGAAGCAGAGATACGCCAACATCTTATTTCTCATAAACCTGCGTTTTTATTCAGATGTTGTAAATAGGGCTCGATTAGTGGAGCACGATAACGAGTCAACGAACTAAAAAGAGAGCAAATGGCAAAATTATAATACCCAATGAGAGTAGTCATCAAGCGGTGACAACAAGCGTGGAGGAATCAACAGCTAAATATGGTAACCACTTCGGTGGTAATCGTACAAAACAATAAGAATGGACATTTCAAGAAAAGGAGATTCAACAATGATGGAAAGACGCCAAGACCAAAGACCCGTTGTTAAGGAAGGAGAAAGACCACCCATCATATGCTTCAAATGCGAGAGAGAGGACACATCGATCCGAATCGCGCCACGCCGCCCAAAGCATGTTATAATTGTGGAAGAGATGGTCACTTAGCTCGATTTTGTCGCCATCAAGACAAATTCAACTAGGATGGAGGCACCAAAGGTCATTCCCGCATAAACCAAAGCCTAGTAGTTTAAGAGAGAGCGTTTTTTTTTCTCGTGACGAGGAACCCGAATAAAATTATCACGGGTAAGTTAATCATAAGCTCTTGCAAGTCTATACCGTGTTAGATACCAGTTCTACCCACCCTTTTATTTCACCTAGTTGTGTTCAACGCTTAAATTTGACTCAAGAAGTTAAACTTTGACTTATTGGTTGAAACTTCGTTAGTAGGAGCCTTCGTTATCGCGCTTACTATTTTTAAATCTTGTTTGATTCAAATAAACATTTTCACGTTATTCGTCGATCTTATCTTTTTGAAAATATTTGCCTTTGATGTGATTTTAGGAATCAATTGGTTAACTACTCATCATGCTTTTCAGAAGGTTGTTAGCTTTTATATTCATAACCAACTTGTTGTGCGAATTCAAAGTAACCAAACCACTAAAGTCAATCATCATCATATCAAGCCATAAGTAAAGAGCCCCGATCCTTTCGTTGTTGACTTCCTTATGTGAAATGCACCAAGCCGGACTTTTCAGAGGCGACGCCGTGATGAAGATGGCAAGTTGATAGGTATCATTGTGAGGTGTTATCCAAAGTTAAGGGATAGAAGTCACAGTTGGTATTAATGTGACGTATTATCCAAGTCTTGGACGAGAGTAACAGTTTTGAATGATATTTCTATCATTAATAAATTTCTTGGCGTATTCTTGAAGACTTCCTAGCCTACCCTAGAACGTGAAATAAAATTTTTATTGACCCCAGTACAAAAACCCATTTCTTAAACCCTCAAATATTTCTTCAACAAAAAGGATTTGTTTACGTGGATTATGATGAAAGTCATAATAAAAGTATAGAACTGATGAAAATCATGGTTATATGAAGTATTAGTAAGTTTTAAGATGAGTTATGTTGGTTAGTATGTGAAAACATGAAAGTTTCTTAGAAATCACAAAGAGTTGAAAATCGATTTTGGTGAAAACGCGTAACATGAAATTCAATTGACCATATCTCCTATTATATTTTGAATTTTTGAGTGTGGTCAAATCCTAGAGTTAGATCTATGAGTTACCTAACTAATCCAAGTGGAATTACTGGAAAAGGTGTTGTAGATTTTGTGTGGACTGATTTTAGCAAAGGAGTGCAAAGCTGCAAAAAGAAAAAAGTCTGCTGCCATGATTTTAGACGGGCTGTTTTGGCCACTTAAATTATGAGAAAAATTCTGGCCTTTTGGGACATGAAGGTATATGGTATAAAGTATCTCCTGTCCAAAAATGAGCTCATTCTGACTTAAAATGAGCAAGTTATGACTATTTCAATATTTAGGTTTTTTCCGATTAAAACGCTATAACCGGAGTTCTATAACTCCGATGACCATAAAATTTAAACTGGAAGCTCACGTTCACATGTGTAAGGTTTTGCCAAGATTTGGGAATTTTTGGAGTTAAACTTGAGGTAGCTAATTTCTTAAGGAATTAATTAGAAATTGATTTTTGAAAAATAGTAAATGAATTTTAAAATTCGAGAAAAATATATTTTCATTATGGGACTATATTATGCTAAAACCCAGAAAAGAAATATTTTTGGGACTGATTTGGTATTTTCATGAAAATAGTTTTAGTTACTGAACATATGAGTTAAATATGTTATGTGAAGTAACAAAGTTGAAAATAGGATTTTATGGGCCAGAGAATCCTATATAGAATATATGCATATTTTTTGATGAGGATTTGAGAATTGGTGATGATATCTTATGAGTATGACATTTTTGGATGATTAAATGCATTATATGGTAAAGCGTAAAACAATTGAGATAAATTATTTATAAATTTAAGAAGTGATTAAAATATTGTTATAATATTAATGATATTAGATTATAAGATTATTAAGTGATTGATAACATGGGGATATTCTTGAATCTCGGATAAATTATATTATAAATGTTTAATATTTATCCTTTATCTCATTTGATTGATTCTTTATATCGTTATCCTCATGTTTATATTATGTTGAAAGTCATCTCGTGGGCTGTGAATAAGATAGATGGGACTGGTATGATTATGACTGTGGATTGTTCGGTATAATCATAACCGTAATTGAAAACACGATTATCTTTGGTCAGTAGTGCATGGATAATTTGTGGTCGCGTGATACTAATGAATACACGATTATCTTTGGTAGTAGAGCATGGATAATTTGTGGTCGTGATACTAATGAATACACGATTATCTTTGGCCGTAGTGCATGGATAATTTGTGGTCGTGATACTAATGAATACACGATTATCTTTCGTCAGTAGTGTATGGATAATTCGTGGTCGTGATACTTAATGAATATCCTCGGCACATAGTGGTGGATGATTCGATGATATGGATTAATTATTGAGTGAGTTTCAATTGAATGAAATATTAATTCATGGATGTGGTAAAAGTCATTTTGGTAGTAGTAGACTTGGTATGATTATGACCAAGGATTATTCGATATAATCATGTATCAGAATGAAAACACGAATATCCTTGGCCAAGATGGTGCATGGATAATTCGTGGTTGTGATACTATTATTAAAAGTGCGTCTCAAAGATTATTTGTTTTTGATTGTATATCTTTAGCTTTTGTTGTATGCAAAAGATGCATTGTTAATGAATATCTTGGCGGATTACAAAGATGAATTTAATGTTTTCAACGATAAAGGTATTCAAGGTATCTTCACCTCTTTATCATACTGCAGTATCGCATCCTAATTTCGAGGGCTAAATTCCATAAGGAGGGGAGATTGTGAGACCCCATATTTTATCAATAAAGATTTAAATTTTGTCGAAATAATTTTTAATATTATGGTATGAATTTGAGATAATATTATAGTTGTAGGTAGTATTTATAAATTTTGCAAAGTATGCAAGTTGTTATAAAATATTCGTTTGGCTGGGAGAATATTCTTTTGTTAGGGAATATTCGCATAACTACTCAATCATTGGTGGACTTATTACAATGTAATTATTGTCGGATCGAGAAACGCGAAAAAATATTTTATAAAAATAACTACGGAGGTGTTACCGTTAAAGCGTTGAACTACCCGGTGGTAAAAGATAACGAATGTCTGGCGTGGTTGCATAGTAGAAGACACGATATTGATTATTGATGCTTACGTGAGAAGTCACTCACTATGCTCAATTATTCTTCTGATAATTCTTTGATCATATCTCTTATATTATTGATTCAATTATTGTCACAAGATCATCGTATAATATGTTATATTATTAATTGAGATGACAAGTTATAAATGATTAATAATTGTTGAAAGATTAAAAAATGTGTTGATTAAAAATAAAATGATTTGTGGTAATATTTATTCAATCCTTAATGTATATAAAGAGTCTGTTATATGAGGCGTTTGTGGTAAGTTTGATTATTTTATGGGGGGCCATATGTCATTATCTAAGAGTCTCTTCGTCAATAGTATTTACCTTCATCAATAGTAATTACCTTCACGATAGTAATTACCTTTATGAATAGTAATTACCTTCGTCGATAAGTATTTACCTTCGTCAATAAGAATTATTACCGTCAATAGTAATTACCCTTGTGAATAGTAATTACCTTCGTCAATAGTAATTACCTTTACCAGACGTCAAACCACTTGCCGTTTCACATTACAGTGCGCCAAACCACTTGTCGTTTCACATTACAAACGTCGCCAAAACCACTTGTCGTTTCACATTATGGTGGCCAAACCACTTGTCGTTTCACATTAAAGGCCGAACCACTTGTCGTTTCACATTACAAAGATCGAACCACTTGTCGTTTCACATTACAAAAGGTCGAACCACTTTTCTTTTCACATCACCAAATGCCAAGCCACTTGCCTTTTTCACACATGGTAGGTGCTTAGCTAGAAATCTTCTATAAATAGAGGCCTAGTGCTTCATTATTTTCATTTAATTTTCAAACTCTCAGAGAGAAACTATATAGAGAAAGAAGAAAAAAGTATTTTGCTACTTCACCTTGCTAATATTCAGGTTCTTCTAAGGTAGGGAATATTATTTGTTGTACCCGTAAGGGGTGTTATTCTTTCTTATTCATGAAGAGAACTGTTGTTATTCCATCGCTTATTATTCTCGTTGGAATAACTTTTGTAAAAAGTGGTATACCCTATACATAACTCTTGATAATGACAGATACCCTATACTTGGTGAAATCCTTATATTATTCCATTCTTATTTATTACATTGGAATAACTCAGATATAGCTGAATCCCTATACTTGGTGATCTCCTTTCGTTATTCCATTCTTTATTATTCGTTGAATATCCTCGTCGTGTGTTTTACAGGACTGGTTCCATTGTTTATTATTCCGCATTTATTATTCATTGGAATATCCTCATGCGTGTGTTTTTACACGGGGACCGGTTCCATTGTTTATTATTCAAAGATTTATTATTACATTTGGATCATCCTATCGGTGTGAATTTCACCGACCGGTTCCGTTATTATTATTCTATTGGAATAACTTTTAATACATGCCAAGCATCCGCATGCGTGGTGATTTCTTTTGTTATTCCATTCTTTATTATACTCGGTTGGTTAAATCTTTGACTTTATACTCCATGAAATTAGTGGAATATCCTCGATATTTCAAGGCTTCATCCAAAGATCTTTTCATTGAAATATTCTTCCGATCATTCTTGAATTTTACTCTACAAAACAAGATATCATTTTGACAATTTGGACTTTAATAATTCCTGGATAAAATAATTCTTGAACTTGTTTTATTGAATTATTATGCCATTGTCATCATCCTCATGTTATATTATGTTATCTTGAACTACGTGTATAGATGAACTTAGTATGATTATGACTGGGATCATTAAGTATAATCATGGCTTGTTATAAATGATGTGATAAAAGTCATTGATGGGTCTGTAATGCGGTGATGGATAGTTTTTGGTATGATTATGACTGGGGTGATTCGGATATAGTCATGACCATTGATAATTTGATGAATATCCTTGGCCATAGATGCGTGGGTGATTCGATGATGTGGATTATTTATTAAAGTCGAGTCTCATTTATAACAATGATGATGAAAAACCTTTAAAACCTAAAAGATAGTAGACTTTATTCTCTACTGACTCTTTTAATGGATCGCTTATTAAATTCTGATTAAACTTGTTGTCTATTGTATTTTATCGGTTTAACACCGCATTGAAGGCTAATGATAAATTATTCTCGCATTATCTTAGTCATAATATTTCTTCTTTGGGCTAGTTGAGCTCACCCTTTCTTTCACCGTTTCTCTGTGAAATGAGAACATAAATTGGATTTAGTCGGGGAATGGAGTAATGGTCCAGAGGATAAGATTAGTAGTCCTCACTATTTCGTGAAATAATGTGATAATAGTTGTAATGAGGACTCCTTTTCGAGTTTGTATAATATCTAGTAGACAATATTTGTATTCAAACTCACGCTTTACGTCAGATATTATAATTTACGCTTATATTAGTAAAGTTGTATTTGAATTTATGTACCATGTAAGTGGCGACCCAAGATGGGTGACGATATACCTAATTTTGGGGGCGTCGCGGTTTACCCTATACTTGGTGACATCCTTCTATTATTCTCGTTGGAACATCGCATGCATGCGTTTTGGCATACGGCCTGGTTCCATTCTTTATTATTATTCATTGGAACATCTCGTCGTGTGTGTTTTGCACTGAATTGGTTCCGTCTTTATTATTATTACATTGAACATCCCATTCGTGTTTTACACCGGACCTTGTTAAAATCTTTATTATTATTCATTGGAACATCCTCGTCTCATGCGCTTTTACTGCCAGGACACGGTTCCGTTATTTATTATTCGTTGGAATAACTCCGCTTTGCGGCCTATCGCATGCGTGGTGATTTCTTTTGTTATTCCATTCTTTATTATACCCAGTTGATTAAAACTTTGACTTTATACTCCATGAAATTAGTGGAATATCCTCGATATTCAGATTTCATCCAAAGATCTTTTCATGGAAATATTCTTCCGATCATTCTTGAATTTTACTCTACAAAAAAAGATCGTGTTGATAATTTGGACGTTAATAATTCCCCGGATAAAATAATTCTTGAACTTGTTTTATTGAATTCTTATATTATTATCATCATCCTCATGTTTATATTATGTTGAAAGTCATCTACGTGGCTCTTAGAAGTGCGTAGATGGACTTGATATGATTATGATCAGAGACTATTCGGTGTAATCATTACCGTAATGTTACAAATGATGTGATAAAAATTCTCGATTGGTAGTAGTGCATTGATGGACGATTACGATACGATCATGATTATTAATGAATACACAACTATTCTTGGCAGTAGTGAATGAATAATTGTGGTCGTGATACTAAAGAATATCCTGGTAGTAGTGCGGGGTGATTCGATGATGTGGAATATTTATTAAAGTTCGAGTTTCAAAATTTATAATAAATGATGAAAAACTTTTAAATCATAAAAGATAGTAGATTTTATTTTCTACTTGACTCTTTTAATGGATCGCTTTGTTCATTGCAGCTTAAACTCGATGTTTATTATATTTTATCGTTTTAACATTGTTGAAGGCTATTGATAATTTATTCTACATTATCTTAGTCATAATATTTTATTGAAATTTAGTTGAAATCACCTTCTTTCTTTCACCGTTTTCTTCGTGAAATGAGAACATAAATTTTGGACGAGTCGAGGGAGCGGAGTAATGGTCCAGGAGGATAAGATTAGTAGTCCTCACTATTCGTGAAATAGTGTGATAATAATTGTAATGGCGACTTTTGAAACAGTATAATATCTAAGTAGACAATATTTGATTCAAATCATCACGCTTTACGTATTAGCATGCTACAGATTATATTAGTAAACAGTATTTAAATTACATCTACGATATCGACTACCCAAAATGGGTGATGTGATACCTAATTTTAGAGGCGTCGCATTAATGCGACTGTGGTTTGAAGAAATAATGCTGTGAATTAGGATTGGTAGGAATTATTTTCAGAGTTGGGACTTAGGAATTAATGGCGTAGCGCTTTTATCTTAAAAAAAAGAAATTTGGAAGTTTGATTTTGGCCCCCACAATATTAAATCTGGCTCGTCCCTATATATATATATATATATATATATATATATATATATATATATATATATATATATATATATATATATACCTTCTATCGATAAGTCTCCTGTTTCTTAACCCTACCGACTTCTACTTTTTTTTGCCTATTAAATCAGCAATATCTACATTTTTCTGTTTTCTCTATTTTTAAAATTAAATATTTAAATGTCTTTATTATTAGCACCAACTGCCAAAGAGGATTTATATTTTACGAACTATGCATGCATACAATTAAGCTATATTTCTATCTATCTATCTATCTGTTCATGCATGTATAAATATGCAAACGTATATCTACAATGATACAGTATATCCCATTAACTGATCACCCCAATATATAGCCGTGCTCGAAATTCCAAGTACAAAAATTACTGAAAAATACTTTCATTACTATAAGTGGTAGTTTTTCTTATTTTGGTACATTATATAGTTTAGGAAGTAGTCGATGTTTATAGGAGAGCAGATCATCTGTCTCTATTCTCATTGTTTTCATGTTTTTTCATTTAAATTTTGATATTTTTTATTTAATTTTAGACTTAATTAGTGTTAAGTAAGAGGCTATGTGTTAAAATTTAAGTGGGGGGACACGAGGGGACAGAAAAAATGAAGACAGAGAATCTGCTCTGTGTTTACATGTAGCATTACAATCAAAAGAGGGTTCAAGTTTCACAACAGCAAGCATTTGTTAAGATTTGTAAAAATAACTACACCTACTTATCTCTCTATATTACTATATAATATGAGTAATGATTCATAAAATTAGTTAAAAGGTATGAATTGAACAAAATAAAATGTGTTATAGATCAAAAATGGACATACACCATCTCTATCGTTCAATATAAAAATCAACGATCGAGATTAAAACGAAAACATTTACGTCCGTTACTATATATTAGTAGTGGATGACGGTACTATTTTTAACATCATCCGCTACTATTAGTAGAGGATGACAATACTATTTTCAGCTACTAATTGAACGGTATTAATCTCAATCATTAGTTATTATATTGAATGATAAAGATGCACAGTATAGCGATTAATGAAGTTCTAATATAGAAAGTAGTAATAAATTCAATCGATAAAACCTGGAAAAAAAAATTTGTTTTATAATGTAAGGTAAATTTTAAAATTTTTAAGTATTATATATAAATCAATTCTACTAAAATTTTATAAATTATACATTATACTTGAGAATCAAATTAAAAATTTATAACTTCATCAATCAAATTTTAATCACATACGACTCATATCCTCTTAATATATGTATCTCTATAATATTTTAAACTAAATAATAATCTAATTTATATTATTTTAAAAATAAATAATGAATTACTTACTTATGAGCAGTTGTGATTAAAAAAATCTAAGATGAAATAATATAAACAGATATATACCATATATTATTACTCATTATATTTTCATCAGAATATAATATATATATAAATATATATATACTTTCGAAAGTATAAAGTATAAAAAAAAAAATTGGTACAAAGTACGCTTCTAACCCCAACCAAATTATTTGTAGACTCAATAAAAATTTCGATCCCACTGACAAAAATTCCTAGCTTTGCCACTAGGTGTACATATATGCTAATTTTTAATTAATAACAAATATATGTTATGAATAATTCTGATATATATATATATATATGTGTGTGTGTACGGAGAGGCTCTAAAGTGAACCAAAGACGAACCGTTGTCTTTAGTTCGCTCTTTAAGGTTTATTTTAGAGACTGACCTTTTATATATATATATATATATATATATAAGGAGTATATATTTGTTTGTGCATGAATGAGATATTAATGAAATTAAGTACAAGGTAGCTTTCACAACGTCAAGCCCCTATCCATTTAATTTTTTACATTAACTGTTTTCATCTTATATACTACTCCCTCCGTCCAATGATAAAAGTCTTTATTACCTCTATCCCAAAATAATAAACGTTTTAGGATATTTTTTTTCTTCAAAATATCTGACGTTCTACCATCCCAAGAATATTTTGGTATTTGTTTTCCATCTAAACCCTTCCTTCTCTACCACCTATTTTTTCTGGAACTCAAGTCCATTCTTCACACCTCAAAAAAATCCAGTGAAAAAGAGAGAGAGCTAGGGTTCGCTTTCTTCTTCTTCTTCAAGGTTTTTGAGATCCGGCAACAACAATGATCTGAGAATCCATCTCCGGCGATCGATCGGACTATATTTAATGGAGATCCGGCAACAATAATGCAGATCGATCAATGGAGTAAAAGCTCGATTTGATCTTTTTCAACCCACAAGTCTCCGGCGATCGATCGGACTATATTTAATGGAGATCCGGCAACAACAATGATCTGAGAATCCATCTCCAGCGATCGGACTCACTTTAATGGAAATGATCTGAGAATCCATCTCCGGCGAAATTCATCATCTTCTTCTTTTCGGACAGCTTTCTCGTATCTCCGTCGGTGACGGTTTCAGAGGTGACCGGCTTCTGGCGGGTGCTGCCGGCGAGTGAATTCTGTGGGTCGGAATCGGATGGTTGCTTGATCAAAACTGTGTGTGGATTCCAGAATGTCATCAAGTGAGAGCTCCTTAATATTCTCCTTATTTTGGAAAAATACCAGTAAGGTCTTTTGGAATCTCCCCGATGAAAGAGTTATTTGATAAGTCCAGGTAAAAGAGCTTATCGAAGCTGCCAAACCAACATGGAATTGTTCCTCCCAATTGGTTCCAAGACAAATCCAACAATTGCAACTGTCGGGAAACACTCAACCACTGGGGAATGGTACCAGTGAGTTTGCAGTTGGCAATTACTAGAATCTTAAGTGCTTTGAAATACAGACTAGGAGCAGAAGGCAATCCTTCTTTATGAAGAGGTAGAGAGAGAAAATTATAATATTTTATTCCCAAGTGGAGATGAACAGACAGAACAGATAAAAGAAGAAGAACAAGATGAGGAGGAACAAATGGAGAATTAAATGAGATCAAAGGGTAAAATAGTAAAATTACAACTATTCATAATCTTTGTGAAACTCTCTAGAACGTCTATTATTTTGGGATGGAGGGAGTACTATTTTGGGTAGTTCCATGTTAAATGTTTATTTTCCTTTAATAACCAAACTTTTACACATATTTTTCTATTATACCCATAGCATTAAATATCTCATACTTTTCTTATTCTAATTCTCCCTCCATATTTAATGATATTATTATGGACAATTTTGTTATTTTATTCATCTTGTTAATATGCATGAAAAGTCCACCGAAACTTTTATCCTGAAACGGATCGGAGGGAGTATTACTTTTTTGTGGTATGAAGTCACTCTAGCTTCTTGTCACAACATATATGATATATGTATGTATAAAAGATTTATGCTAGTAGTACGTAGCATCAACAAATTGTCCCAGATACCTAAAATTTGCCTCAAAACAAGCGTCCAATAATTTGTCGGTCGAGGAGATCGCAATTTGGCAATTATATATCTTAAGCGTGATTGTGACAATTGAAAATACATACATAACTGTACAGCTTGATTTTTTTCCTACTTTATTTTGTCAAAATTTCGTGCAATTTTGGAGTACTGGTAATTAATTGAAGTAATTATACAGCTCTATGTATATCTTTAGAGTTGAATAAATTAGTAGATGATGAGTCATTTAATATGTGCATATGTATACATGGGATGGGGATATATAGGATGGAATCGGAGTTATATATATATATATATATAGCTATTCAAATGTTGTATATCATATATGTATTTTGATGGAGAAATCATCGGTTACCTTATTCTACAAATGGGGATGTATCTACTGTATATCTAAAAAGAATAATGGGCCCCATACATCAATCTGTGTGGTGATGATGATTTATTTTTTTTGGTAGGACCAAAGTGTCCTCCTGATTTTTATGTTTTTTTTAAAATTTCCAAATGGGCAAATACAGGCTTCTGTCTCTTTCTCTCACTCTGTGTGCATCACATGAATTTATTAGTTGGTAGCTAATTTGGTTATACCAATGGGGTGGATCCATGTTCTGAACTCCTGTTTGGGTGCTCATATCTATATAAACTCAAGTGTATATATATATATATATAAAAAAAAACTAGTTCTACACTACTTACTATAATTAAGTGTTGCAAGTAAATATGCAGTAAATTAATATGTTAATTAAAATAAAAGAAAAGAAAGAATTAGAGGTGAATCTAGCTTCTTCTTCGCTCCACAATCCACATGCATGGCCCTCAACTTCTGGTGCCTTGAGATCCCATGTGCCTTTCTTTTGCTTGACGACGTCATTTTCTCTCTGTATCTATCCCAATTCCCACTCTTGACAGTGATTCGTCAACCACTTGATCCAATCTTCTTTTTCTTTTTTATTATTATTATTTTTCCACTGTGGGCCATTCCCTTTGCCAGCCCACGGGTGGGTTGCAGTTGAACGGAACTCACGAGAACAAAAAACCAGCAAACCAAAAGCCAAACTACTACTCGTGAACTACTAACAAATAAGGTCAAAGTCGGCACTAAACATCTTTGATTGATTATGATCATATGAATATATGAATATTATCAAAAATAACCTCAACACTGTTGTTGCTGATAAAAATGAGACCACCAACAAATTAACTACATGCTCTCTGTATTCCAAATGAGATGATCAGATCATCTAAAAGAATAGCAAAATCATTTCACTATATTCTTTTCTGTATATTTTAGAATTATATATGTTGTAATTACAATACAGATCCCAAAACAAGGGCAAAGAATGAACGAATTGGGATACTGTACGAGCAGCGAAATAAAACCGTATTATGCAGAGCAGCGAAATCATTGCTCTTCAAAGTTAGTCTCCTGGTTTCTTCTTCAGCTTGTCTGAGTATCATATACAAGTTGGTTGTCATCTTACTCCGGGAATGAACTCAACCAAAATGAAAACCTGTTGACTTATAAGAATTTCTTGAAAGGTTTGGAAGCCTGAGAGTTGCAATAACGCCAGCAGCGAGGGCAGATAAGGAGGCCAGAACAAATGCAGGTATGTTCCCTCCACCAAATAAAGCATCCCAGGGACCCGCGCCAAGGGATACAATCATCTAAGGCAAGCACAAAGGGAGAAGAAAGAGAAATAGTTAAGTACATAAATATTAGATTTCTTCAAACATCCATGATATAATTTGAAAAGCGCAATAACTGACAAGAAAGCACTGAAATACCTGAGGTATAACAATTGCAAGATTTAGAACTCCTATAGCCAATCCTGCACAGATGTAGATATTCTTCAGAACCAGATTGAAGCTGCACAACAGATGAGCAAAAAACTGATAAAAGCGATGCAAGAACTAACAGATAATTCATACAAACCTTGGCCACCTCCTGTATCAGCAGTTAACTCTGCCGTGACTGAGAAGGGAACACTGTATGTAATCTGCAGAACAGATAAATTTATTAGCTAAGAAACAAGTATTACGGGCAGCCTGCATAGAAATTAAGATTAACATTGCAATTTGCATCAAAAGACTACATGAAGAATTTATAGACAGAACAAATAGAGTGTGAGAACTAAGTACAGTGGAAATGGAAGATCAAGTATACTTACAGAAAGAGGGAGGCCCAGAAGAGCAAAAACAACCAAGGATGCAGTCTTGATGCTTTCATTCCCTCCAACAGCATGCTCAATTTGTTTTGAAGATTCTCTTACAGAAATGAAGCTAATGACAGCAGTCGCTGCCATGCAGGCAAACACAATAAAATTACTTGCTGCCCAAACTAATCTTGAACCAATCAGCTTACACATTGGTTCAATAAGGAAAGAACAAATTCCAAGAATAACCTGCCCCAACAGATAAGCATAAGATTGAAATTCATTGCAGTGATTTACAAATAAATAGCACAACGAAAAGAATTCAATGACAACACGAGGATGCCTACAACTCATTCAGAATTACAACGATGTGGGATGCCTATAATTAATTCATGAAATTAATGCTTGAATTACAATAATGCAATATTCTAAAAATCGTTAGGCCTAGGCACCGGAGGGGGCGCCTAATGCCTAGGCTAGGTGTTTTCCTAGGCGGAATAGGCGTTTTCTTAGGCGATCGCATTGATTTATTTTTCTATTGTATATACTTGTTATAAACATATAGTATATGTAATTTTTTTTAAATTTTACATGAAACATTACCAAAAAAAACAATCTTTTAAGGCTGAACAAATTCATTCAAGTATTGTAGAGCTTCAAAGTAGAGGTCTGATTTTGCCTAGGCTCCTAGCCAAATCAAGGCGGTAGAGGACCGCCTAGCGCCTAGAGGGGGATTTTTAAAACACTGCAATAATGACAATAACTACGAAACTTAAAAGTTCTGATGGTCAATTGTGAGTTCTTACTGAATTCAATAGCAAACCAAAAGCACCTTCTCTGACACCTTGATCATAAGCTTTAACCTCAAAGGCCTCCCCTTTTGGGTCCCCATGATAAACTTCTCTCCCCATCCAATCCGTATCAAATAGGAAAAAGGGAAACCAGGACAACTGCTAGTAAAAATAGTTAATCAGAACATCAATAAAGTAAAATAAAAGCTCAATATAAAAAATAAAAAATAAAAACTAAAAACAGAATAAGAATTTTCCAGGCTGTAGAAAATCATATTGGCTATGTAAAATAATGCAACACTTACCCAGGTAAGAGCCATTACAACAAGCACTGCATGCATCGCTGGTGGTAAATGTCGTAAGCTGGTCAACAAATTAACTAATACTGCTCCAGGGCTATCGTTGAAACTTTCAACTTGATTTTCCTCAATTTTTTGGTTTTCACTCTTTAGCTTATCTTCTATTTCATAATCACTCTCAGACTTATTTCCAGATGCACTGTCAACCAATTGCATGTCAGTTTTTGATTTTGAAATGTCAAATACAACTTGTTGTGGATCATCCAAGAGAGGAGCAGAATCTGATAAACGCTGAGCTTGATTTGGTATTAAAGGAACCTCCTTCGCAAAATAGAGAGTCACAACTGTACATACAGTCAAGAAGACCTGTGCACATCCCAGAGACGGCTCTTTTAGTACAAACAGAATCAATACCAGCAAAAACATTTCAAAAATCAATATAAAAAGCATCATTCAAATTTAATCTGAATATGAAATGGACAACAAAAAATATCCAGGTATGAATGCAAGCGCCTAAAGAAAATACAATTAGAAAGTGAAGAAGAATACTCGTGATTTAACAGATCCATACTAAGTAGTATCTACTCCCTCCATTCCAAAATTAGAGATACACTTTCCTTTTTAGTCCATTCCAAAATTAGATACATTTCTATTTTTAGACTATAAAGTCTTAACACGACATTATTTATATATCAAGTAGATTGAGTACTATTATACCACCACTACTACATTTCTAGCACTTAGGAATATGTTTGGAAAAGTAAAATTCTCCTTAATAGTCGTCGTTTTAGAAATGTATATCTAATTTTGGAACAAAGGAATATTCACAAAAAATTAACAAACTATGTAAAACAAGTCAGTTGTATAATCCAGCAAGTATCCACTGCCAATAACAAAAAATGGTTAATACAATTATCTTGGAAATAATGTGAAGCAAAGTTCAGAATAAATTTATATTTTTTTTCTACAACGTTAATATTAAACCATGCACATAAAGATAATTACTGATGTCACAACTTAATTAAAGTGATTTAATCAATGAATAAAAAATTGTTCTCAAAGAACAAACAGATGCCTCCCTATATGAACTTTTAGAAAGATGTTAGCAAGCATAAGTCCAGATGACGAAAGATAATGTAGCATGTACATGAACTTAAACCAATAACACACCACCGCAACTAGAAATGCTGCCTTGAGATTTCCACAGGCTTCGCAGCAAGCCCTACTCGTCAAGAAAGGAAACCATCTGCTCAAAAATGAAATGCAAGCTTAATCAACGTCCTTGAAAATAAGGAGAAGAATATTGAAACAAGGAATCTATTCCACTTCAAATGCAAATATATGTAGGTTAAGGTAACTTAAGTTAATATTGCTTGAAATTAAGGGGCTGACTCAAAATAAGCATGCTGCATGCTGAACATTATAAAGTGGCTCAAAGGTACATGCACATAGAAAATCCTCTGTTTACTACAGAACTGCAATAAGAGCTTCACCTGTGCCATTTCCCACTTGCACCAGAAGAAAAGCCTAGAATATTGCCAACAGCCATCCACGAGCAGAATATAGCATTTGCAGAGTTTCTTTGATCAGGGCCTATCAAAAAGTAATGAGACAATTTACCAGTCTATAGAGACATGAACATGTTGCAATAGAAATTCATTACTAGAAGATAATTAGGGGATGGACTAATGATCCTGTGAAAAGAGGAGAGATGGATTCACCTGCTAAATCAGCCAGAAGAGCTCTAGCTGGACCCTACACGCGATCAAAAATCTTAGCTCAGCACATGATAAATAAATTTAAAGTTTCATTGTGGTGGAAACACATTCATATTTGATAGATTCATACCTGCACAGTGTTATTGGCAAGATCCAGCATCCAAAATCCTATGATGAAGACAATAGCTGCTCTTGTGCGAGTACCTTTATATGTTCTGCATTTAACTCAGTAAGTTAAACCAGTGTTCTAAAATTCCCCGCCTAGGTCCGATTAATCCCCGCCTAGACGCTATAGGCTAAGCAGACTAGGCGTTTTCTTAGGCGATCTCATTTATTTATTTTTCTATTGTATATACTTGTTATACTATACAAAACCTATAGTATATGTAATTTTTTAAAATTTTACATGAAACAATCTTTTAAGGCTTAACAAATTCATTCAAGTATTGTCGAGTTTAAAAGTAGAGGTCTAATTCTGCTTAGGCGTTGGCTTAGTCGCCTAGCCAAATAAAGACGGTAGCCTAGGCACTTCCTCCACAGCCTAGGTCCGCCTAACAGTTTTTAGAACACTGAGTTAAACACAATTATATACTAAGAAAACAGAAATAAAAAGGAAAGGAAAGGAAAGGAAAATCAAAAGGCACCAGAGACCTGCAATGCTCCTTTGAATCGCCTAAAAGGTATCCAATGTCTGCAGCAAACCCGATTATTATCACCTAAATTACAAGATCTAGTTCAGCTGAGATAAAGTGCAGTACAAATAAAAATTAGTGAAGATGAATCAGATTCAGTAAAGCTCACAGCAACAGATATCATGAGAGATCCAACTAAAATAAATGGGCGTCTTCTTCCATATTTTGAAGAGCACTTGTCACTCCAAATACCAACACAAGGCTGAACCTGGAGGGCAAAGAAGCAAATAACGTAACAAATTTTTTCAGTAACTCGTCACTATAACAAAAGGAAGAGACAGGGAAACATTGAAATATTTTCATATAATACCTAGATTCAAAGTGAAATTCCAGTTGGGTGAAAAAATGTGGGGTAAAGGTGAAATAGAAGTAAATTATGATAAAACAGGAAAACTAAAAAAGACAAATATATGATAACAACATTAAATGGGAATAAGCCCAGTTGCAATAGGTAACACCTTCCAAATGGTGGGCTTCTGTTCATATCCCTATACTAAACATCCATGACTAAATCATATCCGGAATTCAGGATCATGCTTCATGAATAGTCCAACATAAGTGGGAGTTCAGAAGTCAACAAGGGAGATTGGAATAATTCTTCCTCGCAATAAAAAAGGGAACGAGATAACAATTTCTTGACAAGGATGACCATTAGTATTATCTAAAAAATTCTGAATCACTGGATTTATGCAATGTCCAATAAACATTTTTTACTGATTATGTCAGGTCCTGAAATTGAATACATATATGTATTTTCTGATAGTTTTTTCCTACGCTATAAGAAAAGGCTGTTAGGAAGTAAGTTCTGATTATTTCTTCCAACTCCAGCACACCACAAAAATGGAAGCCATAATGTTACTATAACAAAGTAGAAGTTTCATTGTGGCACGGAAAACATAGATGTGCTGAATAATTGGTCATTTTTATTAATTCCAAATGATGACAGTCACACTGATTGTGTGATCAGTTTTAGAAAATTCCTACTGTCTAAGTTAAAGTTTGGCGTCGGAAGCTCCATTGTTCTATGAAGAAAATTCAGGCATTGGGTGTAGTGCAAAGCACACACCTCATTAACACCCGAGTTTGTATAGATTGCCACTTTTGGTCATTGTAAATATTTAACTAGCTGACTAAGTTGAGGGGTGAAAAAGAACAGTCTACTTAGGGAGTGTTTGATAAAAACCGAATGAATCTGAATCTGAATGAGCTGAATCTGAATGAAAAAAGTTGTTTGATAATTGACATGTCTGAAACATCTGAACGACAAAACTTTATAATTTTTACCCCTCTGAAAAAATTCAAAATTGTTGTAAATTTATTTAATATTACTAATATAATAGTTAATATTTTTTTTTAAATTTTTAAAATTTAAATTTTTTTTTTTACTTCATTCAGCTGCTCATTCAGTCATTCAGCTCAAAAAATCTGAATTAGTCATTCAACTCGTCCATCTTACCGATTCAGTCATTCAAACCAAAACAAACGCGCTGACCGATTCAACCATTCAAATTCAGCTTCATTCAGCTCTAAACAAACACCCCCTTAGTTGATAATCATAAAACTGAACCATTAGGATTTATTTAGTGCATGCATTTACAACAAATATTAGCTATCACGCAAGGGATTAGAAAAACCACAAATTTTGAGGCAAAGTGGAAAAATTGCATAATTCGAAAGTTAACACTCTTGAATCTCAATGTAGTGAAGCTAAATGTCACAGAAGCTTTTTAATTACCTAACAAGTTGATTGGTCTAGAAACAATTTAACTTCTAATACAAGCATGCTGTTTGAGAATCCAATACTAAAGTTAGAATATTTATATTTGTGCAATTAAAGGTATATTTGGGTACGCTAAATATTTTTTAAGCTTTAAGCTATAAATTTAAAAAAAAATCCTAGCGGGGACCTCCAGAAGTGTACTTGAGAAAGTGCATTCCACTATTAATTTCGTAAAAATATTCCTTTTAAGAATCTCATGATCAATGAATTAATTCTCCGAAGGACTATCTGATCTCCTTCTGTTTCCACAGTTTTTTTTTTCTCCTGCAAGTGTTTCAGCTTTTCTTCTCTTCAATTTTGCAATTATTCTGTGTTCTACACTTTTACTCACTACCATGAGCACACCACAAGTATTTCCTAGAAGAAACATTAGAGCCGTGGAAAGAATTAAAGGATGAAAAAATGATCACTGCATAGAAATTATGAACTTATTTATCGTCTATAAATACTAAACTTTTCACTAGGCATATTAACACATCTCTGTCATTATAGACTATGTTTTAGGCATGCCTCCCTGCAAATTGTATCTCTGATTAAAATTTGTCAAGCAACAATGATGAGATGGTCTGCTGCAGAAGTTCTATAGTCTAAGCAATTCATATGTACAAATAGTAATGATTCAGTTACACTCTGAATACTGTAAGAAAATAGTCAGCAGCACCTACCACAAGGCCTGTAATAGGACCACATAACCAGATAAATGAAGAAAAGGCATGCCCTATTCCAAGTGTCTGCAACAAACAGAAGAACCTATTTACCAATCAAGGAAACAGTATACAATAACAGATGCTACAACAAGTACTATGTATGAAGCAATGAAAAGAAAGTAATTGCACAGTTATCTGGAAATAATTCCTGATATCATCACTGGTGATATCTATATCTCTAAACATAGTAATTTTTTAGTAGGACCCCTATAATGATAATGTTCTTATTGCCGCTTTAATATATTAAAATAACAGTAAGGAAATAGCCAGGACCTGGAAGAACAACCCATTTTTCAGGCATATAAATTAGAAATATGACTTCCAGATAAATTCAAGAATACACTACGTTAAATTTGAGAACTACATTCTACATAAAGTCACTACCTCAGGCCTCGATTACACAGGTAAGGAAATGATGGTACAATAAAATAAACCAAATTCAAAAATAAAGAAGGCTCGCAAAGAATATTCTCACTATGCTGATACCATCAATGAAAGAGTAAGAGACTTAAAAAATATTCGAAATATGTGAATTTCAGCTCCATTTGATTAAATTATCAGAAGATTCTAAAAGAAATTTATAGCAACCATAAACCCATTCTCCGGAAAGGATCAGCATTGAAGGATAATAGGGCAAATGTAGCATGACCTGGTATGCAAGGAATTGTCAAGTGAAACGACCCATTGTAGATCAAGGGTCCACATGCTTCGGTGAGGAGAACAAAAATTTATGGCCTGTTCTATTACTGCTGACTCTTCTAAAATCTGGAGGAAACTTATAAAGCTAAGAAAGACAAACAGATTAAGTGATTATATATCAGAGAAATCATCAAAGATATTTTCAGTTTTGGTTTGATAATTGACATCGGTTTGGACCTAAAAGAAAGGTTCAATGCTAGACAACTAGAGCAATATATGATGCTGCTAGCTAGAATAAACCATATATGTACACAGACTACAGCATAGATCCGGACCAGAGTAACCTAACAAGTAACAAACATACATATATATTATAGTGTTAATACATACAAATAATTATACATGTGTATAGGAGGAGCGAGAAACAATAACCTGAATGTAAGGAGTGAGAAGAGAAAGCTGCAAGGCCCAACCGAATTGAACGCCAGCGGCGACTGTACAGCTCAAAATCAACGTAGCCATGCTCATATTATGCTGAGGAGGATGAACGGAAGAAGACGAACTTGGAGATATTCCATTGGGAGAATGATCGACCTCGGAGGAGCGACGATGAGATTCTTCCAATCGCATCAATTCAACTTCGGCTTGTTTCAGATTCTTATAAGGCACGCGGATCGATGCCGAATCCATCTTTCCCGGCCTTTCAAAATCAGTTTTTGATTAACACTAACACTCAGTAATGCATGTATACAGAGCAATTACGACCTGGATTGCATATGCTTTAAAATCAGATCTAGTAAATCTTCAACAATATGTCTAATTGTAGGGTTTCGAAATGAATATTCACGGAGAAAGATAGAGAAGGCGGTCAAATTTGGGCGGGTGGAGAAGGATGAAGTGATGCAGAAACATCCCAGTCATTCGGTTCGGCTTTTGGGAAGGAATCGGTACACCGCAGCAGCATGAAGCCTCCTGGAAGGTAAGACGTGGTTTTTTCACAAAGGAACCGTGACATGTGGCCACCGACAATCTAATCTAAACTTAAACGGCGGGGCGGGAGTCAAGTTCAAGAATAGTCTTCAGCGTAGCACGTCATAGCACCATTCGGAAATTTCTTCGTTACGAATAGCACCAGTCACGTGACTTGTGAGTTGTGACTTCACTTGAATCTTATTAAAGTTTTTTACATTTTTTAGTTGAAAGAGATGATTAAATTTTAAAAATTAGAAAATATATTTTTATTAAAATTTTACTCCTATAAATAATAAAAATGTTAGTAGTAGTTATTTAGTCAATGCATGATGAAGAAGTAATTTCGATAAATTTGAGGAGATTGCACTTTTGTATACTATTAGGTATTATCAAATTATCAACAAAACAAAAGAAAAAACTATTTAATTATTTTTTATCAGTTGAGATGTTTTTTGGAACAAATAAAATAAAAATTTTAAGTCAAACCAAATCGAGTTATGAACTCCTCTTACCAAATACTTCATTTGTTCTAAAATATAAAATAATTACTAATTTTTTAAAGTCTTAACTCAAATTTGAAGTATTTGTAACTATTTAAAAATACTACTCAATTATAAAATTTATTGTCTCGTAATTTTTAATGAATCATTTCAATTTGAATTTAAAATTTTGTTAAGTTGATTTTTAAAAATTAATAATGATATTATAATTTGGAACGAAGGAAAGTACTATTTGTAGTATTTTATTTACAAAAATGTTACGTTTAAATTGAAGTAATGAAAGTGAAAATTGAATTACTCATTCATATGAAATGAAAAAAAATTAGGTTGATTGCGATTAGAATGGACATTCGTATTCCTCACAAATTTATGAATTTTATTCCTTTCCCGGTAGGATGACTATGGAATACTATTTCATTCCAACTGAAATGAAATTAATCATTCCACCCTCAATTCCATTCCATTCCATTCCATTCTTTCAATGCAAACTTAGCATAAAGCCTTAGAAGTTCAAAAATAAACTGCGTCTCTCTGCACACAAAAAGCACACTTCCACACAACCAACATACACAGTCTCATTAGAAGCAACTGTGAAGGGCCCAAATCTTACTTTCATGACAAATCACATTTAGTCTTGGAGCTACATGGGAGAGGAGGAGGATTCCTGAATAACTAATTATGTACACTATGCATCTAGAGTCACTAGTTCCAAGCGGTGCAATACAAAACTAAGAAGCTGTATTTTGAGTAAACCCAACCCAACAGTTTATTTGCTAGCATCTCGACTACCTAAATCAGCTGCAACTTTGGCTGCTCGACTGAGGGCATCTGACATCCAAAGAGCGCCCTTAGAGAAGTAACTACTGTTGACCACGGTGTTGGCAGCTGCTAAAGCAGTTCTCCCTGTCGCAGCCACAGCTGATTTGGTGGTGTCCGAAATGTGATATCGTTCATCAACAGATTTTACAGCCCCAACCCCTGCACATATCTTATCTGTGAGGCCAATTCTCTCACTCATCTCAACAACCTTGGCTGTTGCAGTTGCTGAAACTTGATGAGATTCATCAAAAGCTTTGGCCTTGCTCAGAGCGTCTTTGCCAAGAATATATCCTTTGGCTAGCATGGATTTGACTACATCTTGAGCCATTGTCACTGCTTCTCCAGCGGAAGGAACAAATTGATTTCCTTCTGAGGCCTGATAAGACGGTGAATAGAATAATTAGACAGTAAAATAGTATATCTTATAACAGAAATAATAGATCATACAGTATCTAGCTGATCAAATTACTGTTAAAATCAAAGGAAAGTGCATACAGCTGAACCAGTTTCATCTTCAAGCTTCCAAGAAGGCCGATTCCAAATATTAAATTCATCTTCAGAATGTCCCCAGTGTGTTACGCAAACAGGTCGATCCAAAATTGTAGCTCCCTGGGACAATTTGAACATGTGAACAACATGTACATACTGGAGGACACAGAAAGACTAAATATACAGAGAATGCATGCAGAAAGTGGTGTAACATATGAACTGTATACAATTCAGGGTCGGAAATAGTTGAAGCCAAATAAGTGGGGGGGGATTAACTATTGAGTTCAATATTCATAATATGAGTACATTCTATCTAGCAATGCAAGTCATAAACTAATATAACTATATAAGGCAATGTCTAAAAGGTCGTGGTGAAGTTAAAAACAGTAACTTAGCATCTAGGAAAAGAACAACATCCTATCTAAGTACTCACTTCCATACATTTAAAAACAAATAAAATAAAATTTCATCACAGTGCTGATGCAAAATAAGAACAGAGGGGGGGGGAATATGCTTGGTTGCTATATTACCACAGATTTAAAGATGCGCAAAACAAACATTCTACAGCTAAACAATTACAGGCAGCACACTAAGAATCATGTATCTTAGAATGTTTCCCAATATTCATTGAAAAAGCTTTGCAAAACACTATTAACATCAAAACTTACATTGAGCAAGACTGCTGTTTGCAGAGCATGAGCATATTTGAATGTTACATACGCTGTACTAGCAATTTCACCAGCTCTGTTTCTCCAAGCACAAAAATCAGTATATATTAGGAAATGAACAATTCTTATGCAGCAACAGAATATAAAATATTTGTATGCATGAGAAAATATCGATGCTACACTAAGGAAACTGACACGTGACATCACAAGCTTTTTGAAGAAAACAACAATTTGGACATCAGATAGACAAACAATTTTTTCCTTATATTAGAACTTGTATCAAAATATGCATTATCCACAGTGATGACAAGTTCGTTCTCCAGCTGATGAAATTTCGTACTCTTATTTGAATGTCTAAATTTTCATTTTATTTGGAAAACATAGGAATTAGATATATGAGTGACCAAACCTAGATAGAATCACAAAATCAACACTAAAACATCAGTTCCTTGTCTATTTTATTCCTACACATTCACTGTATTTAATAACATTAATGAAGAAACAAGAAAATGAGAAATCACAAGCTCGCAATTAGGATGTATATATAAGTTCAATCAGAAATAGCCATCAATCATCAACCAATCAGAAAAACTATTTGACACAACCTGACAATTTCAACATGCTCAATCTTCCCACAGAAAGCAAAGAAATCATGAACATCATTCTCCGTAGCCTCAGGGGACAGGCTTGTGACTTCTACAGTATATCCACCTGGATCCATATCTTCGAAACCTACTAATAGAAGTGAATAACATGCTTGAACTTACTAAAGCATAAAGAAATATTATAAAGCTGATCTATTTCCAGAACAGAAAGACTATTGTGAAACAATACAAAAGCCAATATAACTTTTTACAATAAGTAGATGCAAATTTCTATGTCCTCAAATAGCTATTCACAGCACAAACAATTAACCCTCACTCATTGATACAACTGATATGATGCATCTTTGACAACAAATTGGTAGACTTTAACATCCAAGTCAATGCAGTGGCATTTCTCCTCCAAGGCAGGCATATATATTAAATTTGTTCATCAGTCAAGCAAGCAATACAATCCAAGACATACAGCAAACACGAAATCGTTTCCACATATAAGCTAGTAAGTTTATTTAGAAACTTTTATCATATAACAATGAAATATACAATACTCCAAGACATGATAGAATGTAAGGTCCAGACAATCTCTGATTTTCTATCTAATTTTGGGGGTGTTGCTGTTGTGTGATCAATAACAATAATTATTCAACTATTTTCCATTCAATTTCACAAGAACCAAACTGTCAGTCTCACATCTCACAAGAAGAATATGCCAAAATACAAAATGAACAATTAAATAATATAGAAACAAACCGCCGGTGATCTAGGGCTCAAAGCAACATGTATCCGGATTTACATACAATTGAAAATCAATTAGCTTTGAGTTTATATCACATAATAAACAAGAAAATGATATAAATACGCTCACAATAATATGTAAAATCAAATAACACAGCTTGATTTAATATTAGGAATTTCAGGTTGAGAACTTGAGATTGACAATCAATCAATCATCAAGTATCAAACATTGGATAATCGAAATCTATATGAAAATAAATTCGTCAAAAAAGAAATCAAATAATCAGTCCGTTTCCTGAATAAATTTTGAAGTACCTTGATGTTGATCAGAAGAAGATAGAGAACACACTGTCTACACGAGAGTAATGAGGAATACAGGAACGGATGGGAGAGAAGATTCAAGAGTGTTTTTACGTGTCGACTAAGAACAGTCCGGTTTTGTTATTATTCTACCGGCTAAATTTTCTTTACTTGGAAGTAACTGTTAAAAATAAATCCATAAAGGAAATGGCGCTAAGCGTATAACTTCCTTCTGGTCTGGATCTTAAACACCTACTGGGCCTCAATAATTGGTTCAGTTTGTTTAAGAATTAGTCCAGTTTCTACACTGTCAAGGGCTCAAACTGAACCACAGCTGAGAACAACCCAAACCCATATGGACAACAAAAATATATTCATCCGCCGAATTAATTAATTCGGTTTGAGCTTTTTTAAAGTAAAATTGACCATTTTTAAAACTAATCTTTTTACTATATTTGCTAAAATATAGGTGAAGAGATTATAACAAAAAGAAAAGAAAGTATATACAATTTATTACTAATCCTAATTTTTATAATTTTAGAAATATATTTATATATGCTTAATTATTAATTCTAAAAATAGTCAATTTGACTTAAAAAGTCTAAATTGAGCAGTTAATTTGGGACGGAAGGAGTATTGATAAAATATTAATTGCGTAAATTTCCTAGTCAATGTTGTTTTCTAAAATTTAAATTCAAATCTAAGTCGGCCTAATTTTATTTTTTGTTTTTTAAAAGTGTCTTTTTATTGATGAGAATATTTAGATTACCTTCTGATTATTCTTTATTTAAATTATAATTTCTCAAAAATCAGTGCCTTTAAACTATAAATTGAATTGGACTGATCAAAATCTTTGTAGAGATAAGATATTCTTCAAAATATGTTTGGCAACACAATTTATGAAGCTCATACTACCTCAACACGATATTTCTCTCTTTTATTTTCTTAATAATACGTTTTTATTGTATATACATATTATTAATAAAGTATTTTATGTTAGACGTATCATGAATATCAAATTAAACTCACAATAATCATAAATGTATTTCCTTTTACTTTGCAAAGTCACAGAGTCAAGTTAGACCCGGTGCTGCATAAGATTGAAGGTAAGTTTCTCCTAAATTTTTCTTAATTCCTATCCTCTTGACCCCTTCCTCAATTTCTCCTAAACCCTTAAGATAAAATGTACAATTCGCGAATATTATTCGTATTCGACTTAAACATATTTTCGCAATTATTAAACCAATACATATATATTCATACTCGTTAATTAACATCCGTCCGCTAACATATTTATCGAATATCAAATATTCGGTATCATAATATTGAGTAAAGAACGGGTCTTATATATTATAAAATTATAATATTTTTAATATTTTCTATAAAGATATTTTATTAAATAGAGTGACTATTTTTTTCTTCGTCTGAATTTCATAATTAAATCCGTGTTATGTTATATTAATATCATAATATATATAATAAATTTTAATTATTTATTTTCTAATTTTAATTAATTAAGCCAAATAAATTCGAATATATAGTCATTTGGATACCATAATATATATTTAAATGCGAATAGTTTTTTGAATATTGAATTTAAATGGGACCTTAAGAAATTCATCGAATATTGGTTACCAATAAAATAATTTTTCTCGGATACAGATATCACTTTATTTGAATTGAACTATGTCCTAAATATTATAATTAAGTTGTAAAAAAAAAAGATAAAATAAACTTATATATATAATATAAAATGGGTCTCATCAAGTAAAGTAAGTAAACGAATTGAACAGGATAGAAACATAGAGCCTACTCGAATTAGATTAGAAATGATAAATTGCACTCAATTCTTTCAATTCAATTATATTTGAAAAATCTTATTCATATTCAACTCGATTCGAATATTTATTACTCGAATTCGATTATTTCGATTTCGAATATTTATTCAAACTACTCATGAGTTTCAAATTATTTCAATTGAGTCTCCAAGATAATTACTAGTTTTATAATAAATATAATTATAAATTGAATTTGTTATTTTACTTAAAAATGAGAAAATATATTTATTATTACACTTTATAAATATAAAATCACAATTAAAATTAAAAACAAAATAAAATAATAACTAATTATCCTAATTTGATTTAAATTTGTATATATATTATAAGAGAATGTATCAAACATCTAATCGAATACGATTAACTTAAGTATGTATCGAATCACAATAAAAATTCGAGTAAGTTGAATCTTAAAGCGAATGAAAGATAACATTCTTTCGATTTCTACTCATATTTTTATTCAACTATTTTAATCTTTCGATTTGAATCACATTATTAACGAATCAGAGTTTATCGCCATATTTTTTTTCGAATAAACCCTAATCGCACTTTTCTTCGCTATTGAGTGCTTACAACCTTACTGCCAAGGTTTTCAAAGAATATATATTAAGTGATCGGCGGGAAGACGTTTAATTTATAGTAGAACTACAATATGAAAATTAAAGAATGTAGAATGAATGTGTATATATATATATCCTTTTAGTAAAAGTTTTTGTCAATAATGATCAGGAGTTACGTGAAAGTGATTGCGGTGGTCCGTCAGTCAGTCGTGGACCATGCATGTAGCTAAGCTAGCTAGCTTTAAAAGTGGCTTTGTGGCATTTTGCAAAATCAATTTTTAATTAATTAATTCTTAACTAATATTATACACTCCAACTAATACTAAAGTTCCATGACTTAATTGGGCAGACTGAAGCTTTAAAATCTTTTTAATTTGTTTTTTTAACATGCAAATTTTGATCAAGCTGGTACATTATATTATATATATATACATACATAATAATAATATTGCGGAGAACTATAGTTAAAACCCCGTCACGGGTTTAGCAATCAATTAGCATTCAAATTAAGAGTGAAGTGGGCCCAAATTCACATGTTAGCTACCTTTTTGTTTTCGGCGTCGATCAGGTCGACCTATTTGATTTGTAAACGATAGTACTCATATTAAGGCTGTAAATGAATTAAATCGTTCGAACTCGATTCGAGTTCGGATCGAAAAAATATAAGTGAAATTCTAATTTATTAATAATATGATTCAAATTTGAGCATTAAAAATAATTCGAATAAAATATAAATAGAATATGAACAAAATTATACTCGACTCGTTTAAGATTTAAATTACTCGAATCTTGATTGTGTTTCGATACATACTCGATTGATACAGATTCGATCAGATGCTCGATACATTCTCTTATAATATATACAAATTTAAATTAAGTTAGGATAATTAATTATTATTATTTTATTTTGCCTTTTATTTTATATGTGATTTTATATTTTTAAAGTGTAATAGAAAATATATTTTCTCATTTCTAAGTAAAATAACAAATTTAATTTATAATTATATTTATTATAAAACTAGTTATTATGTGAGGCTGAATTGAAACTTTAAATTTGAAGTTTCATGAATAGTTTGAATAGAATTCGATCAAAGTCGGATCGAATTCGAATAATAAAATATTAGGTGTAAAGTTGAATTTTAGAATTTTTTAAATACAATTCAATTCGAAAGATGCAATTTATCATTTTGAGTCGAATTGAAGCGATTCTGCATTCGTTTGGTTCGATTTCGCTTTTAAAGACCTTTAACTTACATGATGAGAAGACCATGTAAACTTTACTTGCACCTTAATTACACTATCGCTTATAAAATGGGATTAGTGATTTTAATTATTGATTTTGCGTATAATTACTTTTTTCTTAAAAAAAATTGTGTTTGGTAAAGAAAAAACATTTAAACTGGTAAAAAAAAAGTCAAGTGTTTGGTATTAATTGTCACTTATTTTTAAGTGTAAATTACTAAAAATGAAGGTCTGGATAAGTAAAGATAGATAATAGATAGAATTACTAAAATAAATGGGAATAAATTAATTAATAATATATTTGGTCAAATTTGTTTATTATTAGATTTGACAAATAATCAAATGAGCAAAATTAGAGCTTCTTATAATTCCATAAATTAAAAATGACCAAACATCTTTAAATTTATAAAATTGATTATAAACAAGTTTAAATGATTGTAAGTTATGTCAAACACCTTCTGAGTCACGATGGACTTTAATTTCAAACTTAGGCTTAATTAAACCATATATTAACATGTAATCACAATTTTTGGTGTCTCGATACATCCCCCAAAAGTATGTCACAACTTTTGTTTAATATTTAACTTGAGTGTTTTCCACAAAAAAAATTAAATTATATATGTATTAAGACTAGGTGTCTTAAAATTGCCTAGCATACAAGTAACTATTTGCATGTGAAATTATTTAGAGGACCCATAAAGTATTTGTACATAGTAGAATTTAAAAAGTGTAAACTGATATTCAGTAGAAGTTTCACAAGGTGAAGATAATATTAACAAATATAAATTGGGGACAAAGCATCATGGACCAAAGAAAAACTTGATCAAAATTGGCAACTCCATAAGTTGGGAACTGAGCTAGAAATATATATAAATGCAAGCCCTAGCTAACTAGCTAGCTAGCTAGTTCTTATTACTATATAATACTATATGACTTGAGTTAAACTAGTAGTAATAGTCTAACAGATGGTGCATGAAGGCATAGATAAACATGATAAAGTAAAAGCTAGGACATAATTAATACCATGGATCCGAAGCTAACCCTATCATATGCATGGGGATGGCCCAAAGATTTGGCCGTAATCCCTAGCCAGATATATAGAACCGAAGTAGCTACCTAACTAGTACTCTCCGGCCGGGATTATATATATATTACATAAGTAAGCTCCTTATAATGGCTGCTTGGGCACTGTCACTGTCAGTGGAGTTGAGAAGCTCGGATAATCGGTCGCTCAAGTCATCCACTTCTCTGTGCAAGTTCCTAATATAGTTGCAAGTCTCCTGCAACACCTTTGAAGCTGAAACCTGCATGTATCCAGAAAAAATAAAATTATAACACATTATTGCATTATACAGTACTGTATAAAGTTGATGCAAAAAATAATCGTGTCCCTATATTTGTTATTTGTGCTCATATATATGATACTTTCGTTCTTGAGTTTGACGACTAATTAACAAATATCTAGCTCTCTCAAGACTTTATTAGTATATAATTAGTACGTAGTAATACTAGTTGTACCTTGCGGAAGGGTTTTAACCTTGACAAAAAGGTTACAAGTGGATAAACTGCGGAGACAATTTTGCATTTTAAGACATGGGAATATGAAATTTATACATATATATATATATATATATATATATATATATATATATATTCATACACGCAACGCAAGAAGTTAAATTTTGACGGAAACAGTAGTTGAGACCCACAAGGGCCACAACTGATCAAAAATGAGTGCACCACAAGAACAAGAAGTAAATGCATGAAAGCGAGTGGGGATTGATGGAGGACTCATAAAAATATATATATATATATATATATATATATGAGATTCCATCCACAAAGAATCGGTTATCGGGAAAGAATTTCATTTTGGTAGGTCGCTACTACATGCATGCATTTACTTAAAAAAAAAAAAAAAAATTGTGCAAAAAGTAGAGTGCAGGTGTAGTAGAATAATTTGGTAAAATAGGTTCTTCTCCGGCAATAGGTTCTTTGTGGATGGAATCACTATATATATATATATATATATATATATATATATATATATATATATATATATGTTTGTATATGTAAATTAATGTATTTACTTATAATAATAATTAATTATAAGTATCGTGTACCTAGCCAAATGAATGAAAGCCGCAGAAAAATGCATGTGAAGGGTTAGCTAGCTAGCTAGCTTCAACTAACTAACTAGTAAAAAAAAAGGGAATATAAAAAAATAAATAGTTGAGAATGGATATGTGGATGTGAATTGTATACCTTGTCGGAACGTCTTCTATTGCGAATCTCAGGAATAAGTTGTTGCAACTTGGAAACAAGATCGGCGATCTGATCATCACTTATCCTCGAAGCTCCTGATGATTGTCCCGAACGAGACCTTCGGCTAGACATTATCAATTTTAAATTTAAAACAAGCTACGTGCTACTTATTTATATATATATATATATATATATAGCGCTAATTGGTGGGATATTATAAATTTATGTATTTATGTATTGTAGCTAAATAGGAGAAATAATTGAACTAATATCAAGGAGGGAGAGAGAGAAATAAACTAGAAATATGTATATATATAGTACGTACGTATAAGTGTTTGTTAGAGCTAGAAGTATATAAAGTTATATATATGTTGAAGGTGGGTAGAGCTAGCAATAACTGGGCGGGCATATATATGTATACATACACACATATATATGTATATATCTGCACTAAAATGTAGATCAGTGAAGAGAAAATAAGAGAGAGAGAGAAAGAAAGTAGTGGGAATGTTGGAGAGTCGGAGTTGATAATTAAGACAAGTACTTCATGGGAGAAAGCAGTGGGCTACTTATGCTTTTTAAATAGAGTTTGAACTTGGAGACAGAAATCATACCACTACTATTTTTCATAATTCATCCATGCTCCACAAAAATAATTTCATTTATAAATTTAAAATTATATTTATTTCATTTTTACTTTTTAAATGTAATTTTTTTTAGTTTAATAATATTGACGACATAACAATAAAATCACAATGTTTATTTTGAGAATATATATAGTTCCATTTTATATTAACATTGAGATTCTTTTCATTAAAAAAGTGTTGTTGTTTTATTTTGCAAATAAAAGTCCTTGTAGGGATAAAGATACTAATTCATAAATCAAATGAGAGAGATACTCCATACCGTCTGTCGTCTCTGTGTGTCCCCAAACTAGGGTTAGAGTTCAAGTGGGTTAAGAGAAATGTACTTGTTTATCACCCAACTTTGCGGGCCTCTTTGTGTCAGTCTCAGCACGCAAGCCCATGTTATCTTAATATGCCCCGCTTCTCATTTATATAATTAAATAAACATATAGAGAAAGATAATTTAAGAGTTTTATTAGTATTTAATAAAGTGGTGTATTTTTGTATAAAGTTTATAATTAATTAATTATATATCTATATATAATCTTTTAAATGGAAATTTTAATTTTAAAGAATAAAATTACGTTTATAACAAAATTTAAGATTAATATTTGAAGCATCTGAAAATTGCATAATTTATTTATATTTTGAAAATAACAAATCTCTTGATATTAATATGTTTAAATGATTTATGATAATCATAATTTACGAACAAAAATAAATAAAGTAATATTAATTTGAAATTTATTTAAATTAACTAAAGAGAATTCAATATTATATAATCTTATATCTTACAACGGATCGGATTACGTAGTTTATCACAATATTGTTGAAGTAATTAAGATTTGCTAGTATTTGTAGTGGCATGAAAAATTAAATGGAAGTCTGAAATAAGGCGATCGAGATATCTCGTTTTATGTTCAGTTTTGGTAGCTTCGATGTTGGTCTATAATCAAGTCCGACGTCACTAAGCAAATCTGGTGAATAAAAAATAGGGGTGGGTTTTGTTTAGTAGTTAGAAATTGTTGCTAATTTCTTCCATCAAGTGAGATGCATGCATGGATCATTTCCGTCTTTAATTTACATGTCCGCACGTGATGGGGATATATATATGTTGCACTTTTTTCCGGCGAAATTCCTGCTAGAAATTAATTTGTGGACGGATGGAATTAAGGGTTGTTGCGGCCTTCAAAATCCCAACGTCATTTAATTGCATTTCAAATGAAAGCCCCTCCATATTTCTTTGCGTCATGATCATCAATGAGAATATATATATATATATATATATAAACAGTTTTAAATTGTTTCTTTCTTATTCATATATATTGAGATTTGTCAATATTGACACATTTATACATGTCAATGACTCAAAAAAAGAAAAAGAAAATGAAGAAAGGTGTGCGATTTGTTATTAAAATTAGTATAATTACCTTTAATTAACTACTTTTTATTATTATATATATGTTGGAGTTTGAAATATAAAGAAAAAATGAGATTCAAATTTTGGAACCGGCCGGAGGAGTGTTTAGGAAAAAGAACAATTCACTCAACTTAGGAAAAAGGAAGAAAGATGTCGCATATTGCAGTACGTTGGTGAGACTCCCACTCCCACTCCCACACATGGGGCTGGCTAGAGGTAACTACTACTGTTCCTGTGAATCTGTAAGCAGGAGGCTGGCTGGCTGTACGTATATATGTGTGTGAATGAGATGGCTGAAACCCTTAACTATTGGCCCTAGCTCTACTGTTCTTGCTAGCTAAATCCATTAATTTAATTTTTACCATGTAGGTCTGTACGTATATTCATATTTAATTGAAAGTCAAGTACATATGATCCGCAAACCCCAAAAATATGACACGGGAATTGTTGGGTCATGATATTTCCCTTCTTTGGGCCGAGTAAGTTGGGCTCACTTGTTTAATTAATCTATTTGGCCATCATTATTAAACCTTGAAAGTCACTTGGCTTAGTCACCATATTACTTTATTTAACCCTATAAGATCGAATTAGGTTCATTCGACTAACCCATTAGATCATTTAATATCTATTACTTTAACTTGTAATGATGAAAAAGCATTGACGGTTGACAAAGACACCGCCAATGCATTAATGTGGATGGGATTATAAGCCGTTGCGTGGCATACATGATGACCAAAGGTAGTGAGTAAGGCATGAGGCAAAGGCGGGACCCATCGAGATCACGAAAGTGGTCGGAAGTAGTGGGTGGCGCGATGGCCCAGCAGAAAGTATAACCTATCAACTAAGTCTTCACAAACAGGTACGTTCTCATACACATTCTCATTCATATTCACACCACTGAGGATTATTATCTCTCTCAATACACTAGACATTACATCCTTCATTGTTAACCTTGTGAACACGTATATTGACTCTCACGCCTGAGCTATCCCGTGATCCAAAATTTGTCGAGCTTGTGGTGTTTATCGTGTTCTTGTGCGAGGATCGAGGTGTCTTACGTGATTGGGGACGTTGGAGAAAGATCTTGGCGTTAACATTGGCGCTAGAAGGAGGGTTGAGTTCTAAAGTGTCATTGAAATTTTCAATCACAATTATTTAATCTACCGGAAGGCGATGAGGAGTAGAGATGGTACGCGCTGGAAAAGGCGTGCGATGGCGATTAGCTCGTCAACGCCTCATGTTTGATAAAGGATCGTCAGGTCCTTCTAAAAGTGCTCACGAGCACGGCCTCTAAGCATAATTCGAGGAGATCTCCGTCCAAGATCCACTTAGAAAGCGAGAATATTTTCAGAGAAAGAGGTCTCCTCACGTACCGAAGGTGTTGATTTTTAGTAAAGGAGTTGAAAAGAGCTCAAAGCGGTTTATTTGAGGTTCAACAGTGAAGGACACTCAGGAAAGAAGGCATCCCCTTTTCCTCGGATATTCTCAAGGAGAAAGCGGATGTCACCAAGAAGTTGCCTCGTATGGAGAGTTACGATGGGTCCGGGGACCACTTACGAATTATATGCCAGGGCATTCGACCGGCTCGTGGATTATTATGATTTCACCGATCTTTTGCCAAGTGCCACACATTTGTTACGATATTGAGGAAAGATGCGAGGCAATGGATGGGGACTTCGCCTACGCATGTCCAGATTATTCGATCGATTTCGGATGTATAAGTATGAAGATAAATACGGAAATAAAGGAGAGAACCATTTACCTTCGCCGGGTAGCTCATACCTTTCGCTTAAGTAAATCCCGATTCGAACTGTTCCCGAATCGATGGTCATCGGTTTACACAGACGAAAAGCGCCAAGCAGTTGAAAAGGAAAGTTGGCATTAAATCGAGGCCACATGGTTGAAGAGGCCATAGCGCGGTCTTTGAAATTCGAGAGGTTGATTGTCTTGGAGGAGAAGGCGTGGATTGATTGTGAATTGGTGAGGATCCACATGTATATTTCTTAGGAGAGGGAGATCGAAGCAGGATTAGGTTCATGGATTGGTGAGGGGCCGAGGATGAACTGGATGGCTATCGATGGATGTTTCCTTTTTCGAGATAAGATGGGGACGATCGACCAGTTCATCATCGTGCACTTGAATTTGATTGGGACTATTGGGGAATGTCGTACCAAAGACGATGGAACTTCGGAGCTCATCTGGCGATCGAAGGGTAATCTTTGTCCTTATCTTCTTATACGGAGAACCTTCGCCCGATCGTGGAGAGGTATATCAAGCGAGCTTCTCTTAATCGGGATGATTTGAAGGAAGAGCTGAGCTAGGGTTGGACGAGGGGTTGCTTGTGGAATTGCTTAAGGAATTATTTAGGATCACTTTCAAGATTTGTTTCCTTTGGGTGGATTTGGATTTCTTGGCGGCTCTCTTCCTTCGCCGAGGTTCGAGAGATTCTTCAGAATGATGGGTTCATCGGTTTGGGGTTCATCGATCAAGAGAGACATTGGGTGGATCGGTGGCGGGAGGATTAGCTCGGGAAGATTCTTGATCGGAGGCTCTTCACTCGCATCCGTAATCTTCCCCGCCAAAAAGTCTTCCAATTCTTTTACTTAGAAGAAGTTGGTTTGATCGAGAGACACCGCAAATAACCATGTATCGAACCCATATCACTTAAATATCTCAAAAGCGTATTACAAAGTTGTTAGAAACTTACATTTATGGTCATATAACCGAGTTTAAAGTCGGAAGTGTAAAACTCCATTCCTTCGGAGGAATCTTCTTCAAAAAATCGCCATTTCCTTCACACGCTCTTGGGGATATCTCCAAAGTCGTGAGAGATCCGATCGTAGAGATAGTCAATCTGGAAGAGAAGAGATTTGGTCCCGTAATAAAAACCATTTTTCGTGCCAACCCTTGTTGCTTGAAGTGGTATCCATCAGGGATCTCTTCTCAAATCTGGTGTTGGGTCGAGGAGACATTTTGCTCAACATTTTGAAACCTCGTTTCGGGACCTACCGGTGGCGGAGAAGAGGTGAAGAAGATGTCGACGAGAGGAGGAATCCCTAATTAGGTGGCGGCGTAAAGCAATGAATGCCGGAATGTGGATGTAGGAATTATGCACCAATCGGGCGAAACCCATTCTATGAATCCTAGGAGGGTAACGACGAAGGCATTGAGGGTGTAGCGAATCCCTTTTCAAGAAAAATGGCGGCATAGCGACTAACCATCCCGGTCGATGGTACATGCGTTCTTCAGGAGCGGGAGCCCTTATAGCGTACATATCCGGAATCTGATAGCGAGTCCGGAGGATACGTATCTCAAATTCCGTAACAGTGGAGGGGGTATTGGCATGAGGAAACTGTTCCCCATCCTTGAAGAAGTCGAAAGGAGGCAGAGAAGGGATCAGGGGCGGATTCTTCCCCATGGTTGCTGTGGATTGGGGATTGGAACTCGAACCCTCTTGGTTAGGGTTCGACTGGGGAAGCGGTGCAAGCGGAGTCACGAAGGGAGAATTTTGGTTAGAGTTCACAGTCACCATTGTTGAGATTTCGTAAAATAGAGAAAGAAGTTCTGGGAAGGAGAAGAAAGCTCAAAGGTTCAAAGTTCAAACTAGCAGGTAAAACTGACAAAATTGGTAAAATTCACCTTTTATCTTGTGATTTACCACACGAGTTACGAAGGTGGCACATTAAATGTTAGTAATGATGAGAATTTGAATGGGAAGCGTTCGGATCAATTCTTAGACATTTTATCAGATTGGGCTTCTCGGTTGGATTTCTGGTTTTTAGACCATCTTGTTCAATTTCAATCCTTTATTGACTGGGCCTTTTACTCGGACATTCACCATTTCTGTCTCATCTTATGGACCAAATTGGGTATGTCTCAATTACTTCTGTTATGGGCCTTTAGTAAATTCTAATATCATGGACCATTTATAGTTTTATTAAACATTACATCAACAAAAAAGTAGAGGGGCAATGTTGGGTCATGATATTTCCCTCTTTGGAGAGTAAGTTGGGCTCACTTGTTTTAATTAATCTATTGGGCCATCATTATTGAACCTTGAAAGTCACCTGGCCTAGTCATCATATTACTTATTTAACCCTATAAGATCGGGTCATTGAGTTCATTGGACTAACCCATTAGATCATTTAATATCTATTACTTTGACTTGTAATGATGAAAAAGTATGATGATTGACTAAGACACCGCCATGCATTAATGTGGATGGGATTATATGGCCACGTGGCATAAACATGATGACCAAAGGTAGTGAGTAGGCAGTGGCGGTGGCGGGACCCATCGATCACGGGGGCAGTGTCGGAAGTAGTGCCAAGACGCGAAATAAGCAAAAAAAGAAAGTATAACCTATCAACTAAGTCTTCACAAAGCAGTGCGTTTCATACACATTCTCATTCATATTCACACACATACACATGCATCGAGGATTATTATCTCTCAATACACTAGACATTACATCCTCCATTGTTAACCTCATGAACACGATATATCGACTCTCACGCTCGAAGCTATCACCACATGGTCCCAATCGTCAAGCTTGTGGTGTTTAACGTGTTTACTGTGCAGGATCAGGGCGTCTTACGTGATTGGGACGTTGGAGAAGATTTTGGCGTTAACAGGAATCTATTTATTAGGGTTTTATTAATACAGAGAAAAAGATGGGATGAATAAAGTACACATATATACATGGTCTCTTCATGTCCAGGAAAAGAATGGGAAAAAAACAATAAGTGGATATATATGCTTTCAGATCTTAGGACCCAACCTGTACAGTTTCAGTCTTGACCATTCCAAATTCAGAAGGCATATATAAAATTAGGTAGCTGTAAATTAATAACTATAATACCAAAATGGATGTTCGTTCTACATGTAGAAATACGTCGTCTAACTTAATATTTAAGTCAAATTAATAGTAGGACTACGTACTAGAGGTTGGCGGCCACTTGAGGATCAAGTTGTTAACACAAGTGAAGTCCCGTGAGTGAGTAGTCGTTAATTAGTTATAATTTCATGTGGAAGAAATTTATACGGTATGATCAGTAATCGATCATAATTATGTCATTTAGTTAAATTAATATATGTATCATTATCGGCTGATGACTTGCTGAAAGATAAAAAGTACACTTCAACAAAATCATTCTAAACAGTAGTAAATATAGGAAAAAATTTAAGGGCACATGATCATTAGACATAAAAATTGGACACAATTTCACCTAGCTAGTTGTATTTGTATATGTATTTTTACCTATTTATATTTTGATATTTGAGTGAATTAAACCCTAATTAGTTTATATATTCTTCCACATGCACACACACACATATATGTATGTATATAATATATATAGAGCCTGCCGACGACAGACCATCAAGCCCTGAGAAGATCTTTCTTTACAGATCCGATAAATACACAATATATATATATCATGCATACAATCGTATCTTTCTTCTTAGTTTACATGCAGTAGTACAAACGAACTGATCAATAAACTTAATTAATCAATTTATAATTAAGCATAGAGAGTACTATACTACTATATATATTATAATCCCCCAAATCCCAAAGCTGCATATATAATCTTCATTTTGATTCTGATCTCTGTGTGTATAACAATATATATATCTGCACTAGTCATGCACATAAAAGGTAGATTCCACGTGATGTACGAACGAAGCAGTAGCTCTAGTTACTAGCACGATATATGACTTCAACTCTAAAGATAATCTAGAGGATCCTCAACCCGCCACCCCATCCCCATCCCCATCCCCAGAAAAAAAAAAAAAATTAAAATTAACTAGACGTACGCTCATCAATTTACTCTTAGAAATTAGGTCATAAATAACGAGCAAGTAATTAAACCATCAATTTTAGTAAAAGTACGCATGCCTTAAGTAAATGAATCCGGTTACGTTGAAGTTGTAGTATTGATAATTAAGTTCTAAAAAAATTATTACAAAAGTTAAATTTTAACTTTTTCCTCTTATTTTCGGCAACCACAAATGTAACATTTGTTATAACCAATGCAAATTAACAAAAAATTATACAAGTTATTTGCTATAACCATCAATTTTAGTTATTTTCTACTTAAATTAATTAGGAGTCTGAGACTCTCATTCGTTTCCGGATGGAAGAAAGGAATTAGGAATACTACTTTATTAGGGAGCGAGACTGGGGATACTTTACTTGTTTTTTTCAAAAAAAGAATCAGTGTGCATACATATATATATTGTGCATGGACAGAGACTTGAATTAAATTCCAGGTAAAATTCGTAAAACATACAGTTGAGTCCTACTAACTTCTAATGGCTGGCTCTAACAAATACGAACAGTCAACTGCTCTCTATTTATCCTACCCTATCAGCTGCTAATAGAGCTGACATCGTCAGACATCTGTCAAGCATAGTCCCTCCATCCCAAATCCGAGAGACAAAAAATTTACTGGATTAACGCCCCAACCAACCATAGTCTCTCCGTCCCAAATCAATTTCTCATGTTTTAAAACTTTAAATTATATTGACATGATTCATTTAGGTCTTAATTTTAAATTTAAAAACATTTAAACTATTTAAAATTTTAAAACTATGTCCTTCCCGTTAACACAGACATGTCAGCTAGACAACGAATGTTAAAATCAACCGACACATAGTAAAAATAATTTTTTACTGTTCCAAATTAATTAGAATGAATCTGAACCGTTCTTGTGTTTTACCGCTCAAATCAGTTAGAATTTAAAATGAATTCTACCTTATTAATATAGATAGCCCAGCCCTAGCTAAGTAGCTAGATCCTCTCTCTGTCCCGAAAACTTGTCCCATCCACTGTTTGTTCCATGAAAAAGATGATGTGCAGTGTCGCTTGGCAATCAATTTGTACATGCATGCATGTTTATATGTTAACGTGATAAATGGAGGGAAGCAGGACAGAGAATGAGATATATAAACGAGAACAATAAGAGTCTAGGGGGACCTTTTTATTGGACCCGAATTCGACGATTTCAAAAAAAAAATTGTTTTTAAGTGATTTTTAAAAAATATATAGTATTTAGTTTAACTAATTTTTTATATATAATATTGTGTTTTAGGTATAATTTGAATACATATACAAGAATATAATTGAACAATTTTTATAACTACCTAATTGTTATTGTTTGACACACATACTCCCATGCTAAGCAGTTAGAATTAAGAACGCAGAAGTGTAAAAATCTAGTTAATGCTGCGTTTAACAATTAATTAATTGTTCGAAAAATTAATTGTATATGTTGCATAGTTTGTACGTATGGGCAGCTAGGCTAAGTCTTACTCGTGACGGGCGGTCCCAACACTACATCCTTTGCTTTGCTACCTAGCTAGCTAGTTGCTACTTTATCATGAATTGCTGTTTTGGCCAGCATGCATGCATGCATGATCACTACTATCCATCAAAAGAGTAAAATTAATTCATTTGATTTGACAGTGTAGGTTTTTCTTGAATTACTTGCGATATGCTAGCTTTTACTTTTCCCAAATTCAATATATATTTTCTTTTCGGTCTGTCCCAAAATACTCATTTGTAGTTTTAGAATATAAATTAAAGTGAGATAAAATATATATATATATATATATATATATATATATACCAATATTAATATTACATCTCTAACAAATAGCTAGTATGGATATGTTTTGAAAAAAATAAATTATAATCGATCCTTGGTTTAAAAAATAGTTTTTTAATTAATTTAATTTTTCGATGGGTTTCATATGAATCATGTCCTTTGTCTTAAAAAAAACCCTGCATATCAAACTCAACTTTGGCTTATTCAACCAAACGATTTACTTTGAAAATATAAAGAGTAAATTCAAAATTATAATTAGTTTGTACAAAGAAATATTATTTCCATAAAGAAGGCAAACAAGCGCTTTGGTTTCTCTAACAGCAAGCACCACATGTTATGCATACATAATACAGGTAGGTAGGTTTCAGAAGCACATGTACTGATTTTATGGTTCTTCAAACAATTAATAATATGAAAGGTAGGCCATGGCCATGGCCATGCATGGTTTATCTCAACAATAAAATATAGCAACAACACTCGACCAGTCACGTGATAACCATTCCAAGTCCAAGGTTGAAAACAAAATCAAACTCTCCGCTCCAAAAGACGAGTCTTATTTAACTTATCGCCTTCTGCAGGCAAGTGACACATTCAAGCATATGTGCCACTAGAATCAAGTGAACAATCTAACTAAAACAAACCGTGTACCCTGGTTGTGTATATATAATATGTCACTGGCCATAATGTTTCAGAAGGCAATGTCGATGTTCCTGAGATCCAATAATGTCACACATATATATATATATATATATATATATATAAGAATTAAATATCAAGTTTTAGTACATGTCTGCAAACAGGAGCTGCACATGGATAATGTCAGCAGTCATTAAGAAGGAAGCACTGAACAAGTAGTAAGTGGCCAATCAATGCCGTGAATTTTTCACTACTCAATCATTGCTTCTTTTCCCCACTGAAGGACTAGAGCCAATACTTTTGCCAAACAGAATTGGAGTTGATATTCATACAACTTAATTCATGAGCCAGAGACCTTATTGTTTTCTGGATGAGCTATTTAATTGGAAGCTTGGAACTGTTCAATAAAACAGAGAATTCTTAATTTTCATCTACTCCGCTGAAACTGATCTTGTATGTTTTCTCTAACATCAACGCAACTGAGTAAAGATATACATGACTTACAGAATTAGAATCAGACATTCTTCCGGTCTGTATTTGCTTCTTTCTTCATGGAAAGCATTTCATTCTCTGCAAAAAATTTGGCCTAATTCATGTCTACGACTAAATCATATGTATAGCTAGAGAGAGTAGTATTGAGCTCAAAATAAGTAATACCTGTATTTCAATTTCAACAGCAGACGCCGCAACCCTTCTTCTCAATATTGACTTTTCCTGTTCGCAGGTCTCCGTCTTGGAATCTAGCATTAATATCACCAAAGCAATTTTACAAAGAATTAAAAATAACTTCACAAATATTAAACAACATTTCTTCTTCTGCAAGACTAAACATCTCCATATGTTTCACCAGGTAAAAAAAAAGTAAGTTTCACATTTAAGTCCACAAAAATTAAAAAAATAAGGAACATGGCACCCTTTTTGGTTTGATGTGTTGAGACAAGGGTAATGACGTGTAAGGGATTTTGTGTAGCCCTTGTGCAAGTAGCACAATGAGCATCTAAGAGGATGTGAGTATTTGAAGCATTAATTTAAAATTTGATCAACAAAAAATTGTTTCCTTAATTTGCATGAGATAATCAAAAGTGCCATCTTCTGAAAATTGAGAGAGTATTAGCAAACTAAGTGAGATTCAATATAATTAATCAATGTTAATTGAGCTTCCACAGGATTGTATTTTTTGATTCACTAGAAAACAATAATTCCTATGCTATATCCAGTCAGAATACAATTATTAATAATCAATGTCAGTTCACTAGCTGAGCTTCCACATGATTGCAATTTTCGATTCATATGCTATATCAGGTCAGTATTATGCCTTTCTGCCTTTCGAAAATTTGAAGTTTGGAATCAAGTAAAGTTCAAATTACACCAACTTTTATCATCATGTGCCCAGTTCAGAGAGCTCAAATGTGCAGCTAATTGGCATGTCGAATCATCAACTATAATGGGTAGGACTCGACAAAAGATTCTGGAGGTATGAATTCCACTTGGATTGTGTCATGCGAGCAAAATAATTTAGTACAATGACGTTTAATGTTCATATTGTTTTAGAAAAGAGAACTTATAACTCTATGATTTGCAGAATCATTATACATTGTTAAAGGGAAAGGACCATTAAAATTTTCAAAAGTCAACTGGTAAACTAGCTCCCATGTAATAAAAACCTGCAGGTTTCAAGTCTTGTTATGGACAACAGTTAGGGAGCCTACTAAACTATGGGTTGGATATAAAAAATATAATCAGCAGAAAAATGAATGTAAATAAGTTGTCAAATTCTCACCATAATAGTAGGATGAGAGAATGGTAATGCGCTCAGTTGGCTGTAATGAAGAAACATAAGAAGCAGATTATTTCAGACAGCAATTATATGGATAAAGCCTGAAATGGCAAATACAATTCAATGAAAAATACATCAGGTGGTTCATGAAGCTACGGGATTCAGATACAATTCATGGATTAATAGATAGATGAACCACTGAAAGATCTAGTCCAGATGTTGGTACCCCCTGTATTGTGCAAACTGACACGATGACCTGTTGCCAAAGTTGGCTAGTGAATGACATTAACAGAGTAAGTAGAATGGTCTTATCCTATAAAAAGTCAGAAAAAGGTAAACTACGCTATTATCCTATACATGTGTGTACTGCATGATTTGTTGTTTGCTATTATTTCCCTAATATTAAAGAACATTCCGGTCCTAAGAACTGCTGTTTCCCGATGATCAGTGATAATGATAATTGTGGTTGATCTGTGCAAGAACATGTTGATTTTGCTCACTGTTTATACATTTGAGTTACCTTAATTGTTGTACAAAGGTTCTTAATATGATAATTATTTCCTTTAGATATTTGAGGGTCAAAGAAAATTACTTTGCAAGGAAAATTAGCTGATCAGCAGCTCCTCTTAATTAATACTAACGGCTGCCAGGTTAAGGGAGGCTATGCGAAAAATATCCAAATTCATGAAGGTCCTTGTCATTTTTAACGGTCAGGAGGCTGCTGTAGTTTTATTAAAGTCCAGGTACCCTAAAGTATATAATAAATATGATCATTGAGTAAAGACAAATTGGTTCAATAAGAAAACAGCTCATACAAATTAAAATTTTCCAAGTACTTCATCCTCATCCTTCATCATAGTCTTATGTTGTGAACAAACTCTAGCTTTCCCTTTAAAGCAATATAAGTTTCCTAATCCTAACGACAATGGAAACATTAATAGAAGGATAGAAGGCTACCATTAAAAAGATCCCTTCACGACGAGTAGGGAGTTGCTCAAGCTTTTTCAATGTATCATCGCCTTTAGTAATTTTTCCAAATATTGCATACTGAAGGAAGGTTGTTAAACGAAATGCGAGAAATCATGTCAGACGAGTTTATAAAGATATTCTTTCTCACCAATTGTTAGCTAGTGTAACTAACATACCTCACCATCAAGGTGTGGGGCATCTCCAAGAAGTATTGAAAATGAGGATCCAGCACTGTTTGGATCAGAATACCTATACCAGGTAATATAGTCTTGAAGCCAGAAAGGAAGGAAATAATAGCAAACAACAAATCATGCAGTAGAAATAGCAACTCTTATGCTACGTTTGGATTGAAGTAACGAAGGTGGGAATGGAATGGCTCATTCATATGGAATTAAAAAAATTGTGTTCGGTTGTGATTGGAATGAAAAAAATTGTTTGGTTCCTTGGGGGAGGGAGAACATATGGAATAATTCATTCCAACTAGAATGGAATGAATCATTCCACTCTTCATTCCATTCCTTCAATCCAAACATAGCATTAGGATCAGAATGTCCATTAATAATAGGGAAATCACTCGGAACTCTTTAGAAATTTAAGTGGTTGTCTGACATCAATCTACAATATCCTTGAGTTTGGAGCATACACTCTGCTGTGTTCTTAATTAGTATTGTATCAGAAATCATAATTTGTTCAGACATATGTGGGAGTAATTTCAACCCTATTTAAAAATATTTTCAGTGTGCAACTTATGCTGAGTAGAAGATATAGGGTCAAGGTGGAAAACATAATACCAAAGAAGAGAAAAATATGGCTGACCTAATAAAAATTTGAATGCATAGGTCACAGATGTTACCTTTTCTAATTCAGGTTCTCAGCAGGAAACATAATGAATTTCTAATGCAGTAATCAATATGAGCACCTTGCTAAAATCTTAAACCTTAGATTTATTATATCATGACAAACATCCTTGGTATTTGGCAAAGACATCTACAACTGAAAATTAAACATGCGTTATTCCCGTAAGCTTAGTAATTGCCTAATATTACAACTTTGATTTTTACATAAAGCATCTATGGTTGTTTAGTGGAAAGTTTTAGATATCATGCAACATAAAATCACGAAAGTGGTTTCTAAAAGTAAAAGGCTTACCTCCCCATTGAAAGAATGCCTCTTACATGCTTCACATCACTAAATTCGCCAACAACAGTTTTGTCAGCTTCCTCCCTTTGCTCTTCATTCATAGGAGCTGATCTTCCACCAGCAACATCAGCAACTTGGGCAACAAAGCCTTGATCTACCTGTGCCATTCGAATACTTCTTTTTACTCAGATCAGGAATAGTAGAATAATCAGCCTACCAAAGAAATTACATCATTATTTAGGTCTTAGTAAAGTACCCGGAAGAAATGGTTGGTATTATAGCCTCCCAAACAAACAAGTTTGTAAATATGTTCAACAGTTCTAGGCGCAATGCTAGGGAAGAAGCCAAATTCAATATCTCCATAGTTTGTCTGCATCCAAAATGTGTCAAGGCATTCAAAAAGTTCATCCTGATACTACATTAACTGGTAAATATAAACACTTCAATCACACAATTCTAGCAGTCTAAATCGCAGCTACTTACTCCTTATGACTATGTGAAAGCAATAGTGACAGCAAGAAACTAGAGTGCCAACTTGCAAAATGAACTATTGTTCAGAGAGATCCTAGAGCTTTACAATAAATGTAGTTGTGTACAGGATATATGTGTGTGTGTGTGTGTGTGTTTTAGAGCCACAGAGATACGATTTGATGTAGTTATGAATGTTCATAAAGTTCAGTCAGATGATTATAGTGTATAATGTTTTAACAATTTGATCTAGGTTTGTGTATCCTTAGCATCAAATAGCATTATGAACAATCAACCTTCATTTTTAGCTTTACGACAGAGGAACCCGCAAGCACTAGCATCAAGGTGAAATGGTCAGATTTACAATGAACTTGGTAAAATTCATGAATTAGAATTATTAGTCTGTGAATCTAGCCCTCAACACTGAAATCCCTCAATCCATTGGGTAATGTTAGTAGTCTGTGAATCTCGTCTCAAATGACGTGGCATCACTACATTGATTGGGAAAGTCTCTAATGACTGGCTATACATTTTGTTTTATCCAGTGCTACATCATTTGAGAACAAAAATTATTTTGAGACCCCAGCATTACCCAATTTGTAGTCATAACTGGAGAATTGTCTATTCTATGCTATTTAAACGAGGAATCTTTTATGGAAGAAGGAAATATATTATACTCCTACTATTCATGTGTCAAGTGTAGAAATGTAAGCATAAATTTGAAGATTAGCCCCATGACAAGTACAGAAAAGCATAATCAAAAGGTAATAAACGATCGAGTGATAAAAGTCACAATCTTTACAATAATTATACGCGATGTTGCAGCAAAGATAAAATTAAAATTAAAAACATGGCGATTATGAGTGTATATTTGGGGAGAGAAAAAGAAAAACCTGAAAAACAACACGAACAGATCCGAGTTCTGGGTTTTGAGAAAATACACCAACCAAACCGGAAGAAATAATGCAGATTAAATACGTGATTATGAGCGAAACTCCTTTGCCTCTACACATTTTCTGTGGATTCAAGAAAAATTAATGGAGGAGTATAAAATTTCTAATGTATACACTGCAATCTTTCTAATTTTTGGATAAACGTGGTGGGGCAGAGAACCAGAGAATTCATTCAAAGAATATGGAGTAATGCTAATGTTTTTTCTTCTGTTGCTCTTCTTGATCTTCTTCTTCTTCTTCTTCTTCTTCTTCCCCTGGGAAGTAGCAGAGCTTTGGAGTTTGGACCAAGGCCAGCGTGTATTTGTGCCATTTTTTGGATAAGCCCATGATTGGGCCAAATACTACTACTACTAGACATGGGCTATTTTGACTATTAGGACCACGACTGCTAGAGAGTATTAGTAATTTACAATTAATTAATGCTCTCTTAAATTCTTATAGTAGTAGTAGTAGCACCCACCTGATTCTAATTTAGATAGTTTTGGTTCGAAAGACAAAATTTCTTTGTTTCCTATTCACCTACCTTAGGCCTTAGCCTTTAGGTCATGTCCTCTCGCTTACATTAAACGCTCTAGTTTTCACAAAACAACCCAGAGGTGGGTGAATGATTTGAGGGGATGCTATTAATCTTAATTACTACTCTTCAAAAAAAATAATAATTAAGAAATACGAAAAGCCAAGGATGATGAAACAATTAAGGGGTCGTCAATACATTTTCCTCATTGGATGAAATTCTTGATTAAATATATGCTCAGGAAAAGACAAATGACAATTAAAGATTTTCCCTGGTTAACTAGCTAGCTAGAAAAAAAATGAATTTCTTTCCAGATATCTCCCTCACTTCATTTATAAAAGTAGAACCAAATTCTTGGTGATATGATGCTTTAATCTGACAGGTAATGGTATTATTAGTACGATTGCATTGGTACGTAATATTAATTGTTCCGACTCATAATTGATACTCCACCTAAAGAAAAGAAAGCATATATATATATATATATATCAAATAAATTAATTGATGTGATCATTTTAAGTTTTGAAAATATATTTTATAAAATTCATATCATTCATTACTCAACTTGCAAAATACTACAAAAGAAATATAAAAGGATTCATTTAAAATTAATTTGAAATTGATAAGAATTCAAAACTTTATTATTTCTATCAACTTAAAAAATTAAAGAAATACTCTTAATTTTTTTGGACGGATGAAAGAACAAAAATTAAAGATGATAATACTCCCTCAGTCCCAAAATTAGATATACAATTTAACTTTTGAGATCAAATGACATGTTAAAGAATGAAATAAATTTTGTGATTAACAATTTTTGTTATATAGAGTATGCAATTATAATTATTGTATCAACAAAATTAAATAAAATCACATCAATTTAAAATTTAATATGTCGACATTTAACCTAAAGTGATAATATTAAATATACCTGATTTTGGAAGGAAGGGAATATTTATTATCTATTCTTTTTCTTTCGAAATGGAGAAAGATATATTGTCAGGGTGAAATGGTATGTGGCGTTCAAATGATAAGTCGAGCGAGGTTTCTTTGTTTTGAATGAAGGTGATAGGTATCGTTTGGTTAGGCGAAATTCACGGACTTCTTGTTCCCCTCTTTATTATCTCTGAAGTCGACATAAAGGTAGCTACCTAGCTCGCTCGCTCGCTCTATGTATCTATATGAATTATGAAGGTGCTATGTATTGTATACCTATGGAAATTAATTCTCAATGCATATATATATATATATATATAGAATAATAATAACAAGCGATGATATATCATATATATGATGATGAGAGAGATCCATATATACAGAAGACTTAATTACGTACGATTCACTGTGTGTGTTTGTTCGTGCGTGAGAGATGAGAGAATATTAGGGACGGTTGGGTCATGATATTTCTCCTCTTTGGGCCGAGTAAATTGGGCTCACTTGTTTAATTAATCTTGTTTAATTAATCTATTGGGTTATCATTATTGAAGCGGCGAAAGTCATTGGCGCAGTCCATATTACTTATTTAACCTATAAGATCGAATTGGTTCATTGGATTAACCCATTAGATCATTTAATATCTATTACTTTAACTTGTCTTGATGAAAAGCATGTGACAAATGACCAAGACACACCGCCATGCATTAATGTGGATGGGATTATAAGCTTAGTGGTGGCATAATGATGACCAAAGGTAGAGTAGGCTATGAGGCGGTGGCGGGACCCATCGATCACGGGGCGTATGTGAAGTAGTGGGTGGTACGAAGAACAAAGAGAGAAAGTATAACCTATCAACTAAGTCTTCACAAACAGTGCGTTCTCACACACATTCTCATTCATATTATTCACACATACACACCATCGAGGATTATTATCTCTCTCAATACACTGAGCATTACATCCTCCATTGTTAACCTTGTGAACACGTATATTGACTCTCACTTTTGAACTATCCCGTCTGGCCCGGTCCACCCGTCGAAGCTAATGGTGTTTATCGTGTTTCTTGTGCGAGAATCGAGGCGTCTTACGTGATTGGGGACGTTGGAGAAGATCTTGGCGTTAACATTGGCTAGAAGGAAGGTGAGTTCTAGTGTCATTGAAATTTTCAATCACAATCATTTAATCTACTTGGAAGGCGATGAGGAGTAGAATGGCACGCATGGAAAGGCGGCGGCGATGGCGTAGCTTCGTCATCTGTCTCGTGTTTGAGAAAGGATCGTTTGGGTCCTTCTAAAAGTGCTCACGAGAAAGACGGCCTCTAGCATAATTTAGAGATCTCTCGTCCAGAAAATCCGTGGTGGGGCAGGACGGAGATTGGTTTTCGATGCGGATAAGGAGCGTGATCATGGTCGAAGGCGGGCGGAAGGCTCACCGACCAAGACTCATCACTGAAGTGGTCAGGAGGACATAGCTGCCAAGTTGGCGAGGATGGCAAACGAAACAGATAAAGCCTTGGAGGTTCTGTTAAAGCAGAGAGAAGATATAGCCGAACAGATGCTTTGGGTGGCGGAGTTAAGGGACGAAGCATCTAGCCATGTTCAGTCCGAAAGGCGGAGTAAGCATAAGGAGATGCCACAGCTAGAGGGTAAAGAGCCGGAGCATTCTACACATGTTTCTAGGGATCGTTCTCACGGTAGGAGGAGATCGAGGAGCAAAACTCTCGTGGCCTCGAAGAAGGCACTAGTGGTCGTTGATTCTCGAAGATCGAGGGACGCATGACGTGATGAAGAAAAAAGCGGTCGAGGGAGATCGTGCCAGAAATCAGAAGAAGAGAGCATCAACGTGAATATTCTCATCATGAGGATAGAATTGTACGCCAAAGTAGATCCGAAAGCCCCATTGAGGGCAATGGGATCGGCGGGGAGGAGATCGATCCACTTAGAGAGGCGAATGTCGTTCGGGAGAAAGAGGTCTCCTCGCAGTCAAGGTGTTGATTTTTAGTAAAGGAGTTGAAAGAGCTCAAAGCGGTTGGGTGAGGTTGACATGGTGAAGGACACTCGGGAAAGAAGGCATCCCCTTTTTCTCCCGGATATTCTCGAGGAGAAGTCGGATGTCACCAAGAAGTTGCCTCGTATGGAGAGTTACGATGGGTCCGAGGACCCTACGACCATAGCGAGAGCATTCGACCGGCCGTGGATTATTATGATTTCACCGATCTTTGCCAGAGTGCCACACATTTATTCGACATTGAGGAAAGATGCGAGGTAGTGGATGGGGACTTTCTTAGTCGATTCAATTTCCTCTTGGACCGAGAGCTTTGTGATAAGTTTCATGCCCGCTTTAGGAGCAATAGAAGGAGAGGAAGCCCATTGGCTCATTAAACCGGTCCGTGGTTCACCAACGAGTCGTTCAATCGATATGTGAAGAGGTTCGGAGAAGCGATTCGTCGGTGTCGGACCTCAATGATCTCTCCGCCAGGTTTGTTTGAGAATGGGCTAGATCTGGTAAAAGTCCGAGAAGTTGGTGAAGAAATTGATGTTCAACCATCCAAAGAGCTGGCGAAGCTTTTGACAAAGTAGAAAGATATATTGTTGTAGTAGAGGCTATGAATAGCACAAACGTCCTTCTTCTGGATCGGTTAAAGGATGCGAGATGACCCAAGGCGTAAGGCGATCGGAGAAAGGGGAGGATATAATGATCGGCCGCGGAGGCGATTCGAAGAAGTTCAATAACTCATGGCGACGGAGGTAGTCGACCACTGCGTCACGCCTCGAAGGTGAATAAGGTTTACACCAAATTTGAACACGGATAGGTCGGTGATCTTGGACCGGATCAGAACCGGTCATTCTATATAAGTAGTCTCGTGACCACATCAAGTCGAGGCGTGGCAATACCCAAAAATATTGTGGCTATCATCAATGTCACCGGTCACGATACTAATGAATGTTGCGATTTGAAAGATTTCGTAGAGAGGAAGATTCAAAATGGTTTCTTTGGTTCGATGCGTGGGGGGAGGGACAAACAAGGTCGAGAAAAAATCGATCGTGATTATTTGACTATTCGACGGTCCTACCCACTCGAGTATTCAAAGACCACCGCCTTGCACGCGTCATTGATGTAATAACCCATGAACAAAGAGGAAAGTTAGTAGTAGGAAGAAGAGAGAGGATACGGATTAGATCATGTCGCCAAGCGGGTGCTCCCAGAAGGGAAACAGACTTTTTTCCGGGGCGGTTATTTCTTTCACCGTCTGATTATCCTTGAACTATCGAGCCGCGTGAGGGGCATTGATGATCACGGTAGCAGTGGGTTCGGTAGATGTGGTGTTATGATGATGAGGCCCGGGTCTTCATGTAGACATCTTATATGCCCGTGCTTATCGGAGAATGCATCTTGATGGGCGGAAGATGGAGGTCGGACAGGAAGCTCCTTTATATGGCTTTTGCAACGATCCGGTCAAAGTTGCAGGCACTATCGAGCTCCCAGTGATCTTTACGACGGCTCCCGGCGAGTAGAAATAATGTGTAAATTTTATGTTGTGCATGTAGATTAGACTTACAACGCCCATATTGGTAAGGCCTACTGCTTGCATGACTCTCAAGCGGTGACTTCCATCCCTCACTTCAAAATCAAGTTCCCCACGACACATGGAGTGGAGGAGAATGGCGAGGGGACTTAGATCTAGCTTGACGATGTTATAGAAATGCGGTTATTTCTTAGGAGTGGGGGTAAATAAGCGAAACAAACCATGGCAATTGAGATCGAGCCCTTCACTGAAAGCAGCTCGGAGCCATTGGTAATTCCTGCAGGAGAAACAGAAGAGATCGAGCTAGTCCTTGGAAAGCCAGAGAAGACGGTAAAGATTGGTTTGGGTCTGCCAGAACCTCTTCGGACAAACCTCATGGAGCTCTTTTCATTGCTTATGCGGACATTTTGCATGGGAACCCACGGGACATGCACAGAGTCGCCCAAAAAAAAGCCGTGAGCACAAACTAGATGTAGATCCTTCAAAGAAGCGATTCGGCGAGAAAAGGCGATTTTTGCACGAGGAGGATGACGAAGATCATTGATGAGGAGATTGCAAAGCTGTTAGCTGCTGACTTCATCTATGAAATTGATTACCCGGAGTGGATGGCGAATGTGGTGTTGGTGCAGAAGCAAAATGGAAAATGGCGAGTTTACATCGACTACACCGATCTGAATAAAGCTTGTCCGAAAGACTTTTATCCTTTGCCCCATATTGACCAGCTCATCGATGCCACTTCGAGGTATGCATTACTAAGCTTTATGGATGCTTTTTCAGGTTATCACCAAATATCCATGTACAAGAAGGATGTCCTGAAGACAACATTCATTACACCGATTCGATTGTACGCTTTCTGAAGATGACCTTTGGCCTTATAATGCTGGAGCCACTTACCAGAGAATGACGAACTTCATCTTCAACAGGCAACTAGGGAGAAACATAGAGGTCTATATAGATGACATGATCGTGAAGAGCATGTAGGTTCATAAACATTTGGACGATCTGGAGGAGTGCTTCCAGACTGTTCGTCATCATCAGCTGAGGCTCAATCCGGCCAAATGCACCTTCGGGCTCGATGCAGGGAAGTTTCTGGGATATCTGGTCAGTCAGAGGGGCATTGAAGCCAATCCGGAGAAAATCCAGGCCATTCTTGACATGAAGACTCCTCAGTCGTTCAAAGACGTCCAACGTCTGACTGGCAGGATTGCAGCTCTGAGGAAGTTTATGTCGAAGTCTGTGGAGAGGTGTCTTCCTTTCTTTGATACACTAAAAGGACCAAAGAATGCAAAGCGTTCGATTGGATCACGAATGCGAAGACGCCTTTCAGAGGCATAAAGACATATCTATCTTGGCTCCTTTATTGATGAATCCTCACCTTGGCCAGAGACCTTATATTTATACCTTGCGGCAGCAAAGTTCGTTTGGCGGTTGGAGTAGTCTTTGGTTCGGAGGTCGATGGGAAGCGACGATCCGATTCTATTATGTCGATCACGCCCTACGAGATCTTTGAAACCAGTGCCGAACATTGAAAAGTTTGCTTTTGCTTTGATAAATGCTAGTAGAAAGCTTGGCAATATTTTCAAGGTCGGCTCACGGTCGTTACACGGATCGACCATTGAAGAAGGTGATGAGCAAGCGGAGGTTTGAGAGAGACTAGCGGCATGGACTATGGAGTTGTCCCAATTTTTCATTGAGTATCATCCCGAACCGCTATCAAAGGTCGGGGCCTTGGCGATTTTATGGTGGAGTGCTCGTTCGTTAAAGCAGATCTTTGAAGCGCCAAAAGTGAGAGACGTCGATCGAGTATTTATTGCGGCTTCTTGACGAGGGCGAGAATCGCATGGGCGTTGTATGCAGATGGATCTCTCTGATGGATGATTAGTGAAATTTGGTATTATCTTGACGAGTCGGAGGATTCAAAGTCGTGAGCCATCGATTCGGGTTTAAAGCGACGAAACAACGAAGCGAGTATGAAGCGGTGTTGGCGGTGTTCGATTGGCAAAAAGTCTAGAGGTCCGAAGTCGATCATTCTGATGACTCTCGGTTGGTCGTCAAACAACTGTCGGGAGATTATGAAGCTCGTGGGACGGGATGATCAAGTATCCGCGTAATTAAAAGACCGACTTGATACCTTGTTTCTTATGAGTTTACGGGCATAGGCGTAACGATAACTCCATTGCCGATGCCCTGTCAAGCTCGCCACCACAGATCTGAGATGTTTTCAATGGATCGGTTTATTTAGAAGTTTTTGCGGCGTAAGTGTTGGCGTGAAGCGGTGATGTGTATTAAGCGATCTAATTCTTTGGATGACTCCTACATCAAATATTTGGCGAGATGGCGTCCTTCCGGATCGGATCTTTGCAAAGAAGATCAAGTACAAGAGTGCCAACCGTTCTTATTGATGGGGATCTTTATCGAAGGGCATTTTCGTCACCATTATTGAAGTGTCCGGTTCCGTCTAAAGTCGAGTATGCCGCTTCGGGAAGTTAAATGAAGGCATTTGCGGTGATCATATGGGCTGCTAAGTCATTAGCATACAAAGTTCTTTGGAAAGGGTACTCTTCGGCCAACGATCTTGAGGAAGCTACCGAAGTATGTAAAGAAGTGTGAAGTGTCATTTCAGCAGTTCGATCTACATCGACCACCGGAAGAGCTATACTCGATTCTATCTCCTATACCCTTTTCTTTATGCGGGTAGTTGATATCTGGGTCCATTGCCAAAGCTAAGGGGCGAAGCGACCGTAATAGTTCTTATTGATTACATGACCAAGTGGGTAGAGGTGAAGCCACTTGGTTGATAATGAGCGAGAATGTTTGAAGTTCATGAAAGAGTCAAGTAATATTTCGCTTCAGAATTCCCAAAGTGGTGATATCAGACAATAGACGCCAGTTCGTGGGATCAAAATTTGAAGTTCATGTATTGATTGTGAATTGGCGAGGGATCCACATGTATATTTGTCGGAGAAGGATATCGAACATGATTAGGTTCATGGATTGGTGAGGGAGCCGAGGATGAACCTGGATGGCTATCTGATGGATGTTTCTTTTTTCGAGATAAGATGGGGGCAGATCCTACCAGTTCATCATCAGGCACTTGAATTTCAGTTGGGACTATTGGGGGAATGTCAGCCGAAGACGATGGAACTCGGAGCTCATCGACAGTCAAAGGGATAATCTTTGTCCTTATCTTCTTAGCACGGAGAACCTTCGCTCGATCGTGGAGAGGTATATCAAGCAGGCTTCTCTTAATCGGGACAGATTCGGAAGGTGCAGAGCAAGGGTTGGATGAGGGGGTTGCTTGTGGAATTGCTTCAGGAATTGTTTCCGGATCATTTTCAAGATTTGTTTCCGGCTGGGTGGTTTGGATTTCTTGGCGGCTCTCTTCCTTCGCCGAGGTCTGAGAGATTCTTCAGGAATGATGGGTTCATCAGTTTGGGGTTCGTCGATCTGAAGAGAGACATTGGGTGGATCGGTGACGGGAGGATTAGCTCGGGAAGATTCTTCAGTCGGAGGCTCTTCACTCGCATCCGTAATCTTCCCTGCCAAAAAGTCTTCCAATTCTTTTACTTTCGAAGAAGTTGCTTTGATCAGAGACACTGCAAATAACCATGTATCAGAACCCATATCACTTAAATATCTCAAAAAACTGTGTTACAAAGTTGTTAGAAACTTACATTTATGGTCATATAACCAGGTTTGCTTAGTCAGAAGTGCAAAACTCCATTCCTTCGGAGGAATCTTCTTCAAAAAATCTGCCATTTCCTTCACACGCTCTTCGGGGATATCTCCAAAGTCAGCAGAGATCCGATCAGAGATAGTCCAATCTGGAAGAGAAGAGATTTCGGGTCCCGTAATAAAAAACCATTTTTCGTGTCAACCCTTGTTGCTTGAAGTGGTATCCATCAGGGATCTCTTCTCAAATCTGGTGTTGGGTCGAGGAGACTGTTTGCTCAACATTTTGAAACCTCGTTCTCGGGACCTACCGGCGGAGAAGAGGGTGAAGAAGATGTCGACAGAGGGAGGAATCCCTAATTCGTGGCAGAAAGCAATGAATGCCAGAATGTGGATGTAGAAATTATGCACCAACTGGGCGAAACCCATTCCTATGAATCCTAGGAGGGTAACGACGAAGGCATTGAGGGGTAAACGAATCCCCTTTTCAAGAAAAGTAACTGGCATAGCGACCCAACCATCCGGTCGATGGTACATGCGTTCTTCAGGAGCGGGAGCCCTTATAGCGTACATATCCGGAATCTGATAGCGAGTCCGGAGGATACGTATCTCAAATTCCGTAACAGTGGAGGGGGTATTGGCATGAGAAAACTGTTCCCCATCCTTGAAGAAGTCGGAAGGAGACAGAGAAGGGATCAGGGGCGGATTCTTTCCCATGGTTACTGTGGATTGGGGATTGGAACTCGAACCCTCTTGATTAGTGTTTGGATTGGGGGAAACGGTGCAAACGGGAGTCACGCGAAGGGGAGAATTTTGGTTAGAGTTCACAGTCACCATTGTTGAGATTTCGTAAAACAGAGAAGGAAGTTCTGGGAAGGAGAAGAAAGCTCAAAGGTTCAAAGTTCAAACTAGCAGGTAAAACTAATAAAATTGGTAAAGTTCACCTTTTATGCTGACGGTTACATGAGTTACGAAGGTGGCACATTAAATGTTAGTAATGATGAGAATTTGAATGGGAAGCGTTCGAATCAATTCTTAGACATTTTATCAGATTGGGCTTCTCGGTTTGGATTTAGGTTTTAGGCACCGCCTTGTTCAATTCAATCCTTTATTCGGTGGGCCTTTTACTCTACGGACATTCACCATTCCTGTCTCATCTTATGGACCAAATTGGGTATGTCTCAATTCTTTCTGTTATGGGCCTTTAGTAAATTCTAATATCATGGACCATTTATAGTTTTCTATTAAACATTACATTCAACAAAAACTAGGGGGCAATGTTGGGTCGTGATATTTTTCTCTTTGGGCCAAGTAAGTTGGGCTCACTGTTTAATTAATCTATTGGGCCATCATTATTGAACCTTGAAAGTCATTTGGGCCTAGTCACCATATTACTTTATTTAACCCTATAAGATCGAATTGGGTTCATTGGGACTAACCCATTAGATCATTTAATATCTATTACTTTGACTTGTAATGATGAAAAAGTATGACAGTTGACTAAGACACCTCGCCATGCATTAATGTGGATGGGATTATAATAGGTCGGAGGCATAAACAAATGACCAAAAGGTAGTGAGAGTAGGCTGAGGCGGTGGCGGGACCCATCGGATCAAGGTGCAGTGTCGGGAAGTAGTGTGTGTACTAAGAACCCAAAGCGAAAGTATAACCTATCAACTAAGTCTTCTTCACAAGCAGTGCGTTCTCATACATTCTCATTCATATTCACACATACACACTGATCGGGATTATATCTCTCTCAATACACTGTAGCATTATATCCTCCATTGTTAATCTTGTGAACACGTATATCGACTCTCACGCCCGAAATTTATCCCTACGTGGTCAAACTTGTGGTGTTTCGATTACATTATTCGTTATCTGAAAGGGGTTTACGTACGTGATTAAAAGCGTTAGAAGATCTTGGCGTTAACGAGGATTTATGAGAGAAAGATAAGTGAAGGTGATATTTGCCTAATAAGTAGTAATGTTTACAGAGAAAAATAAATATAGTTTACTTAATAGTTTGATGGAGGAAGGAGAGCACAAAGAATACGTATCTTACCTTGACCTTTGCATGCCCCTGCCAACCATTTTTCAAGTTTATTTATTGACTTTTACTTGCCTATACACACACACACACACACATATATATATATATATATATATATATATGACTATTTGGAAAAATGAAAAGGAGCTAGAGTGACCCACACTCACTAGTCAGTCAGTTGGCCTCTCCAAATGAAAAGGAGCTAGAGTGACCCACACTCACTGTGTACCGGACGTTAGTCCGGTACATTTGCACCGGACCGCCCCCAATTTGAGGGGGAGAGAGAGAGAATGATATGACATGTGGAGTAGCAATTACTGCAAGGAAAGAAGAGGAGAATTAAAGTAGTAATAATTGTTTGGTTGGTTATAAACTGAGTTTGGTGATGTTAGAACGGGGCCTACGCCACATAAAACCCAAACTAACATGCAATCAATCTATCTATCTATCTATGTCACATTTATAACCATACATATCACATGCCCGTTACTTCCACTAGCATAATTTGCTTGCGTCCTTCCCTTCCCTTCCCTTCCCTCGGGTGTTTATAACTATATAGAGTTATTCAAACCAATCAATCTTCCCTCGGGTGCTTGACACGTGGGTGGATTCCATTTGGCGATTGGGGCCTCCATCCATGAGGAGGGAGGATTATTATTATTATTATTATTATTATTATTATTATTATACTCCTACTTAATAATTGTTGCTAGTGCACGACTGAATCTTTTTGTGAATTGTGGATAGTGGCGTTGCTTGTTTTTGAAGTTTGTTGTTTTAATTGCAAGTCTTTTCGTGTCCACGTCTCCATGTCTAAGAATTTTTACACTTAATTTTAAGTATACTTTTGTACGCAATCAATTCTAACGAATGTCTTTCCATTTTTTTCCCGACTAAAATGCCTCCTATACATTATATAATTCATAAAAAAAATAAAAAATACTTGTCGTTATTTAATGGTGTAAAACAATCTTTCTACCAACAAATCTTTTATAATTTATTTTTTTTTTATAATTTTTGTGATTAATGATATTGTAAAATTTTAAAATTCTTAATATTAACTTGTTTATCATATAAAGTGGCTCTCTCGAGACTGCGATTAATTGTGTCACACTGTTTCTTTTTTTCTTTTTGTCTTTATAAAGTAAATAACCATGTCCATTAACAATGGTAGTAAATATGAATATTTTTTTAAATCTAAAGTTGGAAGTGAAAATTTGTTTATAAAATGGAATTAACTAAATTAAGTATACTTTTGTAATTTTGAAAAATAGAGAATAAAATGGAAGCAGAAGCCGGCGAATTGGGGGGCGTCCGGTGGCCTTAATGATCGGTAATGACCGGTGCTCTTTTTTTTTTTTTTTTTTTATAACCACAATTATGAGAAAAATAAATAAGAAATAATAGAGCAAATTTGAACAAACAAACTATAAAAGAAAGTATATTTTTTATGAAAAAACAACGTAAATCATTTACGGTGTTTTTAATAAAAATATATTTTCTTTTACGATTTTGTTCAAACTTGCTTCTATTATTTTTATTTATTTTTCTCATTATTGTGATTAAAAACAAAAAAAAAATTAAAATCAAAGTGTACCTATGGTCATTTAAGGCCGATCACTTTGATCCTTGATCAAAGGAGGCGGACATTCACATTTTTCACAGCTGTAAAATCACAATAGGTTGAAATTGGGATAAATAACGTTTCAGTCACTGTACTAGGGTCCGGTTTTCATTGTGGTTACCGAATTTTTTTTTTATTACAATCGAATAACTGTACTCTCAAATATTTACAAAATGGTCATTACTTAATATTTCGTTAGAAAAAAGCAGACGGAATCTTCGATAATCTGAAATTGTCTTTCTCTTTTGCCTACGTGGAGCACATCTGCACAGCTTCTCTTCCATGTTGCTTAAAGTGTAGTAAATTTCATTATCTTTAAATAATAATAATAATAATATTAATAATAATTTCAAAATAATAGTAACAGTAATAATAATAATTTTAAAATAATAATAAAAATAAAAATAATAATAATAATGTAAGACCCCAACTTTTTAATAAAGATGAATTTTTCTATAAATATTATTTTTGAATATTATGGAATAAATTTGATATAATGTTATAGTTGTGGGTAATATTTATAAATTTTGCAGAAAGTATGCAAGTTGTTATAAAATATTCGTTTGGTGGGAATATTCTTTTGTTAGGAATATTCGTGACAATGGCTCAATCATTGGTGGACCCATTAATTTGAATTATTATCCGGATTGAGAAAACGACAAAAATATTTTATAAAAATAACTACGGAGGTGTTACCGTTAAAATCATTGAACTACCGGTGGTAAAAAATGCGATGTCTGGCGTAGTTGACGTAGTACACTCAGTATTGATTATTGATGCTATACGAGAAGTCACTCAATTTATGCTCAATTATTACTCTGAGAATTCTTTGATCATATCTCTTATATTATTGATTCGATTATTATCACACAAGATCATACGTATAATATGTTATAGTATTAAATCAATAATTGAGACGACAAGTTATAAACGATTAATAATTGTTGAAAGATTAAATATGTGTTGATGAAAAAAAATGATTTGTGGTAAGTTTGATTATTTTATGGGGGCTCATATGTCATCATCTAAGAGTCTCTTCGTCGATAGTATTTACCTTCGTCGATAGTAATTACCTTCGTCGATAGTAATTACCCTTGTGAATAGTATTTACCTTCGTCGATAGTAATTACCTTCGTCGATAAGTAATTACCCTTGTGAATAGTATTTACCTTCACAATAGTATTTACCTTCGTTAATAGTAATTACCTTTACCAGACGTCGAACCACTTGTCGTTTCACATTCTAAAGCGCCGAACCACTTGTCGTTTCACATTACAAGCGCCAAGCGATTCGTCAAGCCACTTGCCTTTTCACACGGTGGTGCTAAGCTAGAAATCTTCTATAAATAGAGGCCTAGGGCTTCATTATTTTTCACTTAATTCATTCAAGTTTATAGAGAGAAAGTATAGAGAGAATAAGAGAAAGAAGAAGAGTATTTTGTTACTACACTTCTTTGCAAGTATTCAATCTCCTACCAAATGTGGGGTGTTATTCTTTCTTATTCATGAAGAGAAGCATTGTTATTCCATTGTTTATTATTACATTGGAATAACTTTGTATAAGTGGTTTACCCTATACTTGGTGACATTCTTCTATTATTACATTGGAACATCACATGTCATGTGTTTTTACAGGACTGGTTCCGCTTTTTATTATTATTACATTGGAACATCACATGCATGTGTGTTTTACACCAGGACTGGTTAAAATCTTTATTATTACGTTGGAACATCACATGCGTGTGTTTTATGTGACGACCCCAAAATAGGTCCATTCCATCCAACCCGTTCGAGTGCCAAATCGTGATGCGAAACAACTACAACTTTATTATCACAACAATAAAGCTGTGAGTTTAAATACAAATATTATCTTACAGACAATATTTATACTCAAATAAATCCTCATCACATTTATTGATACATTATTTTACAATAATGGTGAGGACTACTAAACAACTCTCTAGAACCTTCATTTCCATTACCCGACTAAGTACTACTCATTACATTCTCGCCTCACGAGAAGAAAAATGGAACAACAAGGAAAAGGGTGAGCTCAACTAGCCCGATAAAGAATGTTATGACTAAGATAATATACAACAAATTATCGTTAGTCTCAGCGAGGAAAAATCGATAGAATCTGATAGACAACAAGTTTCGGATCAATATTCGCGGTGAAATAATAATTCATAGAAGAGTTACGTAGAGAATGAAATCTACTATAATCTATGAATTTAACGGTCCATCATCAATATTTTATCCTCAGTAACATCAATCGATATTCATCTCAAATCAAATATTCATCTTTGCACTACTGGCCGAAGATATTCATCAATCGATCGTGTTAAATCTCAACTTTGTTCATCTTTGCACTAAAGGCCAAAGATATTCATCGATCGGTCGTATTCATTTAAACTTTTGTTCATCTTTGCACTCTGGGCCAAAGATATTCATCGATCGATCGTATTCATTTAAACACCTTTCATCTTTGCACTTCAAGCCAAAGATATTCTTGAAATCATTCATCTTTGCCTTCTGGGGCCAAAGATATTCAATAATATCATCATTTAAGGCGAGGATGATGAAAATATTTTTAAAAACGAATCCGGTGAAACAAAATGACAAGGATTAAGGATTAAGGATTAGTACTTTGTTTTATCCATGTCAACAATACCTCAAAAATAATCATAGTGGTGTAAAATTGAGAATGATCAAAACATGGATCTGATCAAAGCTAGTATCCAAAATAGATATTTTAGACGAAAGAAAAATTTTCATTTTTAAATTGAATAGTCTTAAAGTGATTCGTGAATAGTCTTAGTATCGTGAATAGTCTTTGTATCGTGAATAGTAACTCACACCAAAAGATAGAAATTCCACAAAAAAAACATCTTCACGCCTCATGAATAGTACTTGTGAATAGTAACTTCGTGAATAGTAACTCATGAATAGTAACTTCGTGAATAGTAACTCATGAATAGTAACCCGAAGCATGAAAAAGTTCCAAATTTGATAAAAAGTACCAACCGATATTTGACGATAATGATATTGAAGAATTAATATCATTTGAGAAGAAAATAACATCCCTTTACCTCAAAGAATCGATTGCCGGAAGGAAAGGTCGGAAGTGATCTTTGAATGAAACTTGTATATGAACAACAACTCTCAAAGTATCTAAATACTCACAAAATCATTTCGATAATATAGAGAAAGAGAAAACTTTGTTTACGGTGTGATTTTCAATTCTAACTTAGCCCTCTATTTATAGGAAAATGTTATTGCAAAAGCAGACTTGACTGCTTTACACGATGGCTTTACTCGCTATTATTGCCACCCACCACATTTGAAATAAAATTCAGCACATTTTTTCACCAACCACAAGTGGGGCCCACTCAATTCTAGAATTTTCCACCAAAATCAATTATAAACCTAATTTAGAATCAGACACCTCTTAAAATTCACAACAAATCATTCGTGCATTTTAACGGTTCAAAATTTGTGGACATATACTCAACTTATGTATGTATAACATACCCAAAAAATTACCACAATCAGCGGTCGGATTAAAAATTATAACCCCATGATATATCTCAAAACCCCGATTTGATTTTTAATACCTCCAATCAGATAAAATCTTGATAAAACACCCTCAACAATAATTCCTTCATTAATAACCACATAAATAAATCCATCATTTATATTCATATAAAATAAATATTTCCTTATCATATGAATCAATAATTAATTATTCACAAATAATATTCTGAGAATCACATTTATAATGACAGTAGTTCCTCCAGAAAAGAGGGCTTTCGATAAGGATCTCTCCTTCTTGGCGCATGATTAGGTGACCAAACCTCTCCTTGAGCGCGAACTTTCTAGACATTGCCAATAATGTTATCTAATAATATTATTCAAATAATATGAATTATTGATCGATAATGGGAAATCTTTGTGCGGTGACAATTATTGAACAATGATAATATAAAATATCAATGACAATTATTGAATCAATAAAATAAAATATTGAGCGATAACTCTTGTGAAAATTATTGAGTAGTGCCATCTTACGTAAGGATCAATAATTCAACAATCTTTGTGCAATCTGAGTGTCTTCTTTGTGCGACCACGCGTATTCATTGTATTTTAACCACCGGGTATTCAACGGTCTTAATCAGTAATAACTGAGTCTTAATTGGTAACAAACTACGCCAGATTATTTATAACCACCCAAACTTTGTCGTTTTCCTCATCCAATCACTTTTAGTTATGGGCCACACATGGCTGCTGCCTGGTAAATACGAATATTCAAGCGATCTGAATATTCCACGACCAAACGAATATTCCAGAACAAAAATGAATATTTTATAACCACTTGCTTTATTTTGAAATATTTGCGTATTTAACCCTTAACTATCCACATTAATCAAATCAACCCTTACTATTTCAAGATAATAAATAAAGGAAATTCCTTTTATTTAAAAAATTACTGGTCTTCTGACCTCCCTCCTTATGAAATTTCGTCCTCGAAATTGGCGTATATACTGGTGTTTTAAAAGGTAAAGATACCTCGCTTTCATTTTCGTTTCCAACTCCCGGTCATTTCCTCGATAAGCATGGTTTCTCCACAAAACTTTAACTTATGGTATAACCTTAAAGGTACATGGGGTCATGTTCTTTCCTCTACAAAATCTTGGCGAATACCTACCTCCTCGTGACGTTAAGTTTTGCTATATCTCGTCGGTTCTAACTTCTATAGCGTAGTTGAATTCGTCCACATATTTACGTAACATCGATCGTGAAAAGCGTTATGAACTCAGCGTCGTACTTGGTGGTAAAAGCGAGTCTATGAGCCACGGTTCTATTCGATCGAGAATTTCAAATGGATTAATAAATCGAAGGTTTGAGCTTTCCTCACCTCACCGATTCTCGCTTTTGAAATAACAACTTCTTGCACCTCCTTCTTCAAATTCATCACTCGATTGTGTGTAGCTTGAGCGACTTTAACTTTATCGATTAAAAGTCGATTATACTCGTATATCATCACGCACTCGTATATCATCACGTGGGTACCTAGAGTTTTCATCTCCATCTCTATTATTTGTATATTATCTCGAAATGAGTCTTTGACAATATCGTACTTTCGTACTTGTATACGATCTTCTACTCAACACGTCATACTACCACGTTCGCTTTTCCGGGATGGCATGGTGAACATGTCTTTGAAATGAGTCTCTCTTGAGTTCTTGAAGCTCTTCCCACATTCTTTTGCTCCATTCGAATTTTGTATCTCTACGATGAGTCATTTACGTTAATGGAATAGCGATTCGAGAATATCCTTCAACGAATCTCCGATAATAACCAACTAAGCCTAGAAAGCTACGTATTTCGATTACTGAGCTTAGGTTGTTCTCAAGCTGTGACTCATATCTCAATCTTGGATAGACGTTACAATGACACCTATCGATTTCTTATCGCTTACGAATATGGTGTCCCTACGGAAAAGTCTATCTTGGTGCATTCCACAAAGGAAGTCACAAGATAAAGGCTCGGTACCAAATTCTATAGTTGAATTTTTAACTCACGAAGTTCAATAGAGCCATTCGATATGAGATTTTAGAAATGAGTTTTGTACAGGGTTCAAAGTCGATACAAAATTTAATATCAATCTTTGGGAGTAAACCAAGAAATTCTTGAGGAAAATACGTCGGGAAAATCAATAACAACAAGAATATTATTCAAATCGGCGTGTCTTTATTCAAATCCATAACATGGACTAAGAAAACTTGACATCCGTAATAAGCGAATGACTTCATGGCGATATGAAAATGTTTGACTCTGATGGTTTTGATTGCTTGAGTTGAATAACGGAGTTGCTTAGGAATATGAAAACTATGACCTTACAAAAGCAATCAATTTTGGCGTGATGAGTAGTTAACCGATCAATCCCAAAAGCAAGTATCTTTAAAGAGATAAGGTCAACGGGTAAGTAATGGTGCCAACTTGAATCAAACAAGATTTTTTTAAACAACGGATGTAATGAAAGTTTCTCTAGCAGAGTCTCCATAAATAGGTCAAAATCTAATTTCTCCGTAGTCAAGTTCAAACGTTGGTATGCAAGAGAGATAAAAGAATGGGTAGAAGCAAATTATCTAGTAAGGTATAAACTTTAAGAATTTATAATTAACTAACTTGCTAACTAACCGTTCGGGTTCCTCGTATTTTTAATGAAGTCACGACAAACGCTCTTCGAGGAATCGTTGACTTTGACTTTTACGGGACATCCTTTTGAGTCACCATTCCATTGGTTGGTTTCGATATCGTCTATAATCTCGGCGATATGTCCTTCTTTTCCACAATTATAGCATACCTTAAGCTGTTGTGGGCGGTTTGGTACGATATATCCCTCTTTCCGCATTTGTAACATCGACCGATGGTCTTTCTCCTCCCTTGGAACCGATTGCCCTTTTGTATTGGCGTCTTCAGCGTGGTGGTTGTTGAATCTCCTCTTTTAAAATCTCCTCTGACTCGCTTCTTTATTTTCATGGCCACGATTACCACCGAGTGGTTTACCGCCTTTGTCAAGTATTCTTCTTTCTCCCTTTGGTTATCGTTATTACGATGGCTCGCTTATCTTTGGTATGATCTGGTTATGGTCCCTCGGTTGAGCGTACTCGTTATCTCATTTCTAACAAGTGAGCCACATTGACAACATCTCGAATAGAGAAAATTTATGAGAAATGAGATCTTGGCGTATCTGCCGGGTTTCAAACCTCTCGAAACATCCGCCATAAATCGTTCCTCATTCTCCACCAAATGAGGTGCGAAACACGGATAACTCCATGAACTTCGCCTCGTCTTTGGGACACCGTCGTGTTATTACTGCTCCCGATCTAATAAACTCCACTTCCTTCGTATAGCCGAATACTTTCGGGGAAGTACTTGTCATTGAGCTATTTTCTGAAAACGTCTCCCATGACATCTTTGAGTGCGGTGAATGGGTGCGCTTCCATGATTCCCACCGATGATCTGCCTCGCCATGGCGGAACATAAAAGTAGCGAATGGAACTTTCGTTCCTTCGCATAAATCGAGACATCGAATATCTTGGTAATTTGCTTGACCCGTGTTTCGCCGTGATCGGATCTGGCTTTCCCGAATTGCGGTGGTCCCGACTCTTTGAAGCGCTTGCATTTGTGACCACCGTGAATTCGCTATCATCTCCTCTCGTATTTTGAACACGAGTCTCCTCGTGCGATTTTGCATGAAGCTGCAAAAACTTCTAAACATCCCTCGTTCATCATCACGCTTTCGGTGGTGTTATTCACGGGAGGTACATTGCCGACTGTTACACGTTCTCCTCGTTGTTAAATCTGAGCATCTCCACGGTCTCATTTACACCACTATTAATATTCTCGATCGACATTCTCAATTCTTTGTCATAAAACAAGGGTTAATTAAGGAAATCAATCACATAATATCCCTATATCTTGACCAACTAACAAATAAGCTTAGGTAGGACACACTAGCAAAGGATTTACTCGTCTCTCCCTCTGATTTCTATTCCCGATCTCTCATGGAGAGATCATATCCTAAGCTCGATACCCAGTTGGCGACCCCAAAATAGGTCCATTCCATCCAACCCATTACGAGTCGCCAAATACATGGTACGAAACAACTACAACTTTATTATCACAACAATAAAGCGTGAGTTTAAATACAAATATTATCTTCTGAGACAATATTTATACTCAAATAAATCCTCATCACATTTATTGATACATTATTTTACAATAATGGTGAGGACTACTAAACAACTCTCTCTAGAACCTTCATTCCATTACCCCCATTAGTACTTCGCTACATTCTCGCCTCACGAGAAGAAAAATGGAACAACAAGGAAAAGGGTGAGCTCAACTAGCCCGATAAAGAATGTTATGACTAAGATAATATACAACAAATTATCGTTAGTCTCAAAGAGGAAAAATCGATAGAATACTGATAGGCAACAAGTTTCGGATCAATATTCGCGGTGAAATAATAATTCATAGAAGAGTTACGTAGAGAATGAAATCTCTATAATCTATGAATTTAACGATCCATCATCAATATTTTATCCACTGTAACATCAATCGATATTCATCTCGAATCAAATATTCATCTGCACTACTGGCCAAAGATATTCATCAATCGGTCGTATTAAATCTCAACACTGTTCATCTTTGCACTAAAGGCCAAAGATATTCATCGATCGGTCGTATTCATTTAAAACACTGTTCATCTTTGCACTACTGAGGCCAAAGATATTCATCGATCGGTCGTGTTCATTTAAACACCGCTCATCTTTGCACTTCACAAGCCAAAGATATTCTTGAAATCATTCATCTTTGCACTACTGGCCAAAGATATTCAATAATATCATCATTTAAGGCGAGGATGATGAAAAATATTTTTAAAGAGCGAATCCAATTGAAACAAAATGACAAGGATTAAGGATTAAGGATTAGTACTTTTTGTTTTATCCATGTCAACAATACCTCAAAATAATCGTAGTGGTGTAAAATTGAGAATGATCAAAACATGGATCTGATCAAAAGCTAGTATCCAAAATAGATATTTTAGACGAAAAGAAAAATTTTCATTTTTTGATTGAATAGTCTTAAATGATTCGTGAATAGTCTTAGTATCGTGAATAGTCTTTGTATCGTGAATAGTAACTCAACACCAAAAGATAGAAATTCACAAAAAAAAACATCTTCACGCCTCATGAATAGTACTTGTGAATAGTAACTCGTGAATAGTAACTCATGAATAGTAACTTCGTGAATAGTAACTCATGAATAGTAACCCGACATGAAAAAGTTCCAAATTTGATAAAAAGTACCAACCGATATTTGGCGATAATGATATTGAAGAATTAATATCATTTGAAGAAAATAACATCCCTTACCTCAAAGAATCGATGACCGGAAGGAAAGGTCGGAAGTGATCTTTGAATGAAACTTGTACTGAACAACAACTCTCAAAGTATCTAAATACTCACAAAATACGCTCGATAATATAGAGAGAGAAAGAGAAAACTTTGTTTACGGTGTGATTTTCAATTCTAACTTAGCCCTCTATTTATAGGAAAATGTTAGCCCGCAAAGCGGACTTGACTGCTTTACACGATGGCTTTTACTGCTACTATTGCCACCCACCACATTTGAAATAAAATTCAGCACATTTTTTCACCAACCACAAGTGGGGCCCACTCAATTCTAGAATTTTCCACCAAAATCAATTATAAACCTAATTTAGAATCCGAGCACCTCTTAAAATTCACAACAAATCATTAGTGCATTTTAACGGTTCAAAATTTGTGGACATATACTCAACTTATGTATGTATAACATACCCAAAAATTACCACAATCAGCGGTCGGATTTAAAAATTATAACCCCATAATATATCTAAAAACCCACGATTTGATTTTTAATACCTCCAATCAGATAAAATCTACGATAAAACACCTCAACAATAATTCCTTCATTAATAACCACATAAATAAATCCATCATTTATATTCATATAAAATAAATATTTCCTTATCATATGAATCAATAATTAATTATTCACAAATAATATTACGGAATCACAATTTAATGACCAGCCGCATTTCGAGGAAGAGGGGCTTTCGATAAGGATCTCTCCTTCTTGGCGCATGATTAGGTGACCAAACCTCTCCTTAGAGCGAACTTTCTAGACATTGCCAATAATGTTATCTAATAATATTATTCAAATAATATGAATTATTGATGCGATAATGGAAATCTTGTGCGTTGACAATTATTGAACAATGATAATATAAAATATCAATATGACAATTATTGAATCGATAAAATAAAATATTGAGCGATAACTCTTGTGAAAATTATTGAGTAGTGCCATCTTACGTAAGGATCGATAATTCAACAATCTTTGTGCAATCTGGTGTCTTCTTTGTGCGACCGCGTATATTTCGTATTTTAACCAGGGTATTCCAGCGGTCTTACTTGGTAATAACTTGGTCTTACTTCAGAATAACTACGCTGAGTTATTTATAACCACCCAAACTTTGTCGTTTTCCTCATCCAATCACTTTCCGTTATGGGCCCACACACATTTGGTGGTAAATGCGAATATTCCCGACACGATCTGAATATTCCACGACCAAACGAATATTCCCAAGCAAAAATGAATATTTTATAACCACTTGCTTATTTTGAAATATTTGCGTATTTAACCCATAACTATCCACATTAATCAAATCAACCCTTACTATTTCAAGATAATAAATAAAGGAAATTCCTTTTATTTAAAAAATTACGGGGTCTTACATTTTACATTGGGACTGGTTCCGTCTCTTTATTATTACATTGGAACATCACATGCATGTGTTTTACAGGACTGGTTAAAATCTTTATTATTACTGTTAGAATATCTATCGTGTGTTTTACAGGATGCGGTTCCATCTTTATTATTACATTTGGAACATCCCGCTTGGTGTGAATTTCATTTACGACCGATTAGATTATTTATTATTACATTGGAATAACCTCACATGCATGCGATTATCGCGTGCGTGGTGATTTCTTTTGTTATTCCATTCTTTATTATACCCGGTTGGTTAAAACTTTGACTTCTATACTCCATGAAATTAGTAGAATATCCTTGATATTTGCGTTTCATCCAAAGATCTTTCATGGAAATATTCTTACGATCATTCTTGAATTTTACTCTACAAAACGAGATCATGTTGACAATTTGGACGTTAATAATTCCTCGATAAAATAATTCTTGAACTTGTTTTATTGAATTCTTATATCATTGTCATCATCCTCATGTTTATATTTTTTGAAAGTCAATACGTGGCTGTGAGTGCATAGATGGACTTGGTATGATTATGACGAGAGACTATTGATTGTAATCATGGTAGTAATGTTACAAATGATGTGATAAAAATCCTCGAGTGGTAGTAGTGCATTGATGGACGATTGTTGGCATGATCATGACCATTAATGAATACACAAATATTCTTGGCCGTAGTGCGTGAATAATTGTGGTCGTGATACTAAAGAATATCCTTGGTAGTAAGTGAGGGTGATTCGATGATGTGAAATATTTATTAAAGTCGAGAGTCATTTATAAGCGATGATGAAAAACCTTTTAAAACCTAAAAGATAGTAGACTTTATTTTCTACTTGACTCTTTTTAATGGATTGATATTAAGCTGCATTGATTAAACTGGTTATCATTGTATTTTATCGGTTTAACATTATTGAAGACTATTGATAATTTATTACGCATTATCTTAGTCATAATATTTCTTCTTGGGCTAGTTGAGCTCACCCTTTCTTTCACCTTTTTCTCTTGAAATGATAATATAAATTTGGGGACGAGTCTGGGAAGCAGTGATGGTCACGAAGATAGCATTAGTAGTCCTCACTATTACGTAAAATAGTGTGATAATAAGCTGTAATGAGGACTTTTTATTTGAGTTTGTATAATATCTAGTTGGCGATATTTGTATTTAAACTCACGGTTTATGTCGTATTGTATACGACAGTTATGTTAATAAGTCGTTTTTAAATTACATACTATGTATAAGTAATAGGCCAAGATGGGTGATGTATACCTAATTTTGAGGCGTCACAAATAATAATAATTTTAAATAATAATAATAATAATAATAATAATAATAATTTTAAAAATTAAAAAAGATTATATAAATTATAAAAATATTTTTTATATGAAGGTGATGTGTATTTAAAAATAATATTTTTATTATTTTATTAATTTAAGTTATTTGAGCAAGGATAAATTTGACAAATCATTTTTATTCTCCATTAAAAAAACAAATTTCATACAAATCATGGGGAGCGGACCCCAAATACAATTAATTTTATAAAAGTTAATTTTTATAAAATTAAATTTTATTATTATTATTTAAAAATTATTATTATTATTATTTTGAAATTATTATTAATACTATTATTATTATTAAAATTATTATTATTATTTTAAAAATATTATTATACAATACTATTAATTTTATTCAAGTTCTATATATTATTAAAATTATTATTATTAATAGTATTTTTTTTTATTATTAATAGTATTTTATTATTATTATTATTATTTCTATTAATATTTTAAAATAATAATAATAATTTTAAGTAATTAACATACAAATCTGTTTTAATAATATTATTATTAATATTTTATTAATAATAATAATATTAAAATGACGCTTATAGTAGGGTACGTTTATGGAGCATACTATAGTACACCAATTAACTTTTATAAAATTAATTGTATTTGGGGTTTCGTTCCCTACATATTTGTACGAAATTTGTTTTTTTAATGGAGAATAAAAAATGATTTGTCAAATTTATCCTTGCTCAAATAACTTAAATTAATAAAAATATTATTTTTTAAATACACATCACCTTCATATAAAAATATTTTTATAATTTATATAATCTTTTTTAATTTTTAAAATTATTATTATTATTATTATTATTATTATTATTTTAAAATTATTATTATTATTGTTACTATTATTTTGAAATTATTATTAATATTATTATTATTATTATTTAAAGATAATAAAATTTACTACACTTTAAGCAACATGGAAGAAAGGTAATTGTTGTTGTGTGCTCCACGTAGGCAAAAGAGAGATAAATTTACACGATCAAGATTCCGTCTGCTTTTTTCAGACGAAAATCTTAAGCAATGACCATTTTGTAAATATTTGAAAGTACAGCTATTCGATTGTAATAAAAAAAGTTTCGGTAACCATAATAAAAATCGGACCCTAGTACAGTGACCAAAACGTTATTTATCCCGGTTGAAATTGAATAAAGGGATAAGATTTACCAGATGATTCATTATTACTCCCTCCATCCCTAAAATCCCTAAATAACTTATATTTTGAAGGTTTTCACACTTATTAAGGAAATCATTTATTACTCCAATTTTGTCATTAAGATTGATATGTATTACCACAATTACCCTTGCATTAATTAAAAAAAGATGTAATCCATATAGTTGTATAGATAAATGAAATAATCCATATAGTTGAGGGCAATAGAGGAAAAATTGTAATTAATGCTTCCTAGAAACTTGGTAACGTCAAATATATTGAAAAATTTTAAACTCCCTGTAACGTCAATTATTTAGGGATGGAGGGAGTAGTTAATTATGACATTATTCGGGGGGAAATAATAATCATATTCACCTATAATTAATGAAACATGCATTAATAAGTAGTTAAGTATTTGAAATAATTTCTCATTAATTAAGCATTTATTAGTAAGAATTTTGTACTAAAACTGATATTTTTTTTATTTATTTTTCTCATTATTGTGATTAAAAACCCAAAAAAATAAAATTTAAAATCAAAGTGTATCGGTCATTAAGGCACCGGACCGCCCCTTGATCCGAAGCCGGCAGGGACGGACATTTACATTTTTCACAGCTGTAAAATCACAATAGGTTGAAATTGAATAAAGGGATAAGATTTACCAGATGATTCATTATTACTCCCTCCATCCCAAAATCCCTAAATAACTTAGGTTTTGAAAATTTTCACACTTATTAAGGAAATTATTTATTACTCCAATTTTGTCATTAAGATTGATATGTATTACCACAATTACCCTTGCATTAATTAAAAAAAGATGTAATCCATATAGTTGTATAGATAAATGAAATAATCCATATAGTTGAGGGCAATAGAGGAAAAATTGTAATTAATGCTTCCTAGAAACTTGATAACGTCAAATATATTGGAAAATTTTAAACTCCCTATAACGTCAATTATTTAGGGATGGAGGGAGTAGTTAATTATGACATTATTCGGGGGGAAATAATAATCATATTCACCTATAATTAATGAAACATACATTAATAAGTAGTTAAGTATTTGAAATAATTTCTCATTAATTAAGCATTTATTAGTAAGAATTTTGTACTAAAACTGATATTTTTTTATTTATTTTTCTCATTATTGTGATTAAAAACCCAAAAAAATAAAATTTAAAATCAAAATGTACCGGTCATTAAGGCATCGGACCGCCCCTTGATCCGAAGCCGGCAGGGACGGACATTCACATTTTTCACAGCTGTAAAATCACAATAGGTTGAAATTGAATAAAGGGATAAGATTTACCAGATGATTCATTATTACTCCCTCCATCCCTAAAATCCCTAAATAACTTAGGTTTTGAAAATTTTCACACTTATTAAGGAAATTATTTATTACTCCAATTTTGTCATTAAGATTGATATGTATTACCACAATTACCCTTGCATTAATTAAAAAAAGATGTAATCCATATAGTTGTCTAGATAAATGAAATAATCCATATAGTTGAGGGCAATAGAGGAAAAATTATAATTAATGCTTCTTAGAAACTTGGTAACGTCAAATATATTGAGAAATTTTAAACTCCCTATAACGTCAATTATTTAGGGATAGAGGGAGTACTCCATAATACGAGTATGAATGAATGAATCATGAGAGTGTTAATTCTTGGAATTAAGATGGTGTTTAATTGTATTTTAATGTATTTTAACAACTTACTTTTTAATTTATTTTAACGGTCTACATCTTTGTATTAAGAGGTCTTTTAAATATAAACTCTTACAATATACATTAATAGGTGAACCGTTAAGATATTCTCTCGGTTTTATAATAATTGTCTTTTGGAGAAGCTAATCATGTGCGCCGACACGTGGACCACGGTCCTATAGCAATGTCTTTGCCCCCCAAACTCCAACGCCGGCACGTGTGTTTATGTATGTCTGATTAGATCCCACCCTCCAATCACATGCATGCGCCGCTCCTGGTTCCGCCACTCTATACGACGGTCGACGGTTAAGGCTTACAAACATAAGGTGACAACTCAAAGAGGGTCAGGGATTATATATAACGAATTGTAATGTCATAATTATTAATTAACTAATATGTTTGCTTATAGTATCCTTAATCTTTTAAAGTCTTAGTTTAAATATCCAGAGTTTTTGGCTCAATGGTATTCTAGACTCTTGCTAAATGTTGAATTATTATTTAATACTAATTGATATGATCAATAACAAATATTACGGTCAATCGATGTGATAGTAATACAGTCTATACAAAAGTTGACTATAATTTTCTGATAGGGTTGCATCCAACTGAAGTTGGGTAAAAGTCTATTTGAGTTCTAAGCCTATTAAGGGACAACCCTTGGAAAGTTGGAATTCAATTAATGGAAAAGTGAAAAGAGGTTATATTTGTAAGTAACTTCATTAATTAGTTAATTGTTATGACACAATTTTAAATGGATGTATATAAATCATTTTTCAAATTTAATTTTGTAATTAGGATTAATTGTAGGAAATAATCTTTATTCGACCCTGCTCTGAGTTCTTTTTTTATCTCAAATAATGATAAAATAAAAATATTTGAGTAAATTAACAATTAATAAGACTTTATTTGGACACCAAAAATGATCAAGAGACGTGAAATTAACTTGGGAGTGAATAAAACTAAGATGATAAAATTTTGGCACAATCCATATAAGAAAGGACATCTATATATATATATATATGACTATATCCAAAGAATATATATATTTTTTTTATGGTGATTACTCATATATATATATATATATATATATATATATATATATATATATATATATAAGATATCCACGCAAGACGTACTAGGTTGTTGAGGGCTAATTCATTTTTAATTAAGCTGGCACACAATGTAGCTTATATAAAAATAAAAAATTATAATAATGGCTACGTATTATGGTAATTTAGTAATAGGTTCTTTCACAACAATAGGATTCTTGTGGATGGAATCCCATATATATATATATGTGTGTGTATTGTGAACTAAGAAAAACTTGAGAGAAACTTACATTTACTTTGAACGCCTTATTGATAGATCGAGAGAACTTTGTAGAAGTATCAAGTTTACTTGTGAAAATATCAATTCTATTGATTTTGTTGCCAGATAGACTCAATTACATGACTATACACAACAAAATGAAAGACATTATCACTAGATTATCACATTTGCAGTATTGACATGTAGAATAAAACTATCTTTATTCTCGTTCGATTAATCAGTTCCTCAAAAGAACTGTGTGGTGTGAATAATTTAATCAATGAATACGTGATTTTTTTGTCACTCAAAGGTGATAATCTAGTGGTAAACGTCTCTTTTTTGGTTGTTGTGTAAGGTCACACATTTGAGTCAACGCCTCAACAAAAATTAAAGTTGATTTTTCACATATAATATATCTTACCATTCAAATGTAATAGTATAGGATTTAAAATAAAAAAACACAATATACATTGCGAAAGTTTTTAAACGAATTATAATTGTGATGTATAAGTATGAATTAAGAAAAATTTTAATTTATTTTATTTTATCTTCACAAAATATTTGTCAATAGATATACGAAAATAAGGAAATTATAACATCTAAAGTGGGAGAAACACAAAATTAGATTGTATTGTTATGTTATGTTTTTTTCATTAGATAGATAGATAGATTGTTTTTTATGATCTTCCTTTTAGATGGTAGACCAGAATCAGAACGTCTCATAGTCAAAATCTCGCGATAGAAAAGTGAGTAATTGCAAGCCCTTGGATTGGATTTCCTAGCGGCGGATGAACAAGTCAGAGGAGAGACGGTTTAGCGGCACGGCGCCATAAATCTTTCTATCCCTCTTTTGGTTTGTTGTTTGGTAAGTGGTAAAAGATCAAATTGAAGTTGGATATTGGTCCCTTTCATATTCTGATTATGACATCCAACTGATTATGACAAACCCAATTTCTTTCTCAAATCTTAAACAGGATATCACCATTATCATGACCATTTGGTCGGTTTGGGCTCTTAGATGCATTAAATGACGCTACTGTCCATCGTAATGTACACCAGCTTAGCTTAATTTAGATGGATAAAGTTGGAATTTTAAAAAAGAACGTTAATAGCAGGGATCTTACTCGGCGTCACGTCCCGTAAACGTAAGACGCTCGATCCGCGATAAACACGATAAACACTACGTGAAGCTTGTTACGGTTCGTCAGGAGGATAAATTTCGGCGTGAGATCGATATCGTGTTAGCGAGGTTAAGCAATGGAGAATATAATGTACGAGTGTCTTAAGAGATAAATAATAATTCTACGTGTATATGTGATTATGAATGAAGAAGTGTATGAGAGCGTCATCTTTGTGAAGACTTCCTTCGCTAAGTTATCTCTTAACTGCGCGGATTCTTGCCACCCACTACTACTTCACGACACACTCCCTTTGATCGATGGGTTCTTGAAATTGCATGTAATTTATCCACTTTGCTTTTGGTCAAGCATTTACTGCCGTAGGTTATGATCCCATCCACATTAATGCATGGCGAGGTTCTCTCAGTCGGCCGTCGTGCTTTTTCATCATTACAAATCAAAGATGTAGATATTTAAATATATGATGGGTCGACCCATTTGATTGGGTCAAATCTTTGAAGGACTTAATAAAGATAATAAAGTGACTAGATCCAATAATGTCAACACCCGATAGTGAAGACCCGATGGACTGGCGAATATGTAAGCTTAATCAATTCGGTCCAATAGGAGAAATATCACGACCCAACATCGCTTCTAGTTTTTTATTAAGCAGGGAGGTTTAATAGGAAACTATAAATGGCATCGGTTAGGAGAAAAGGAACTAATATAAGACCAATGAAGGCCCAAAATACGACTACAGAAGCCCGTATGGTGAATATCAAATGGCAACATCAATTAAGATTGGAAGTCCATTTAAAGAGCCCGCTTCGGTAGAACATACAACAACAAATATTTCACATAGCTCTCGAACAACCCAAACCTTCGCCACACAAAACCATTCTCTTACAATCTAGGCTCAAGTCGTGGCGACATCGATGATCATCGGTTTAAGCAATAATTCCATCATGGGAACCGATGGGTGAAGGAGTGATATACCGGACTAAAGGAAGTTGAGATTTGACCATCGATCTGAAGGCGATCGATTAATATTCGTCATCTGTAAGTAAACACTTTGTCTTCGTGTGTTTCGCCCCAAATCTGAAAAGTCGAAAAGGATCCAAGATAATAATCTCAAGAGAATCTGCAGAAGATAATCTAGAAGAGAATCTTTGAAGGGAATCTTAGAAGGAAAAAGCCATTCTGAAGTCATGTTTGGCAAAAAGGAAAAAGCGACCTTGACATTGTTCTTCTCAACAATGAATGCCTTGAGGAAGGATATCGACAAGGTCAAAGAAGAACCGAAACGACCAAGGCCACTCATCGGGTCATCACCGATATAAATGCCGATCTGTCAAGCTAAAGGATCAAAGCATCAGTACATCGTCGGAAGCTCGAAGAAGAGCTCAAAGAGCTTGGGCCCTTAGAGATTTGGGTCCGCTTAACAATCAAGACTTTCGTAAGGAGATCTGACAGAAGAATACGAGAAAAATTCGCCGAAATTTGAACAATAAGATCGTCCATATGTATGCCAAAGGATATGAAATCTGGCCAAGTAAAAAAAAGAAAAAGCTCGGGCGAGGTAGATCCATCTCTTACAGACTCTTTAGATGGTAGCGATGACAAGGAAGATGTAAGACCCAAATTTTTATAAATAAAGATGAATTTTTCTATAAATATTATTTTGAATATTATGGAATAAATTTGATATAATGTTATAGTTGTGGGTAATATTTATAAATTTTGCAAAGTATGCAAGTTGTTATAAAATATTAGTTTGGTGGGGAATATTCTTTTGTTAGGGAATATTTCGTATAACTACTCAATCATTGGTGGACCCCACAATGTAATTATTGTCGGATTGAGAAAAGCGACAAAATATTTTATAAAAATAACGGCGGAGGTGTTACCGTTAAAAGCATTGAACTACCCGGTGGTAAAAAATGCGATGTCTGGCATTGGTTGCGTAGTAAGCCTTACGCGGTATTGATTATTGATGCTTACGTGAGAAGTCACTCAACTATGCTCAATTATTGCTACGAGAATTCACGCATCATATCTCTTATATTATTGATTCAATTATTGTCACAAGATTATCAATACGTATAATATATTTATAGTATTAAATCAATAATTGAGACGACAAGTTATAAATGATTAATAATTGTTGAAAGATTAAATATGTGTTGATGAAAAAAAAATGATTTGTGGTAAGTTTGATTATTTTATGGGGGGCTCGTATGTCATCATTTAAGAGTTTCTTCGTGAATAGTATTTACATTCATCGATAGTATTTACCTTCGTTAATAGTAATTACCTTTACGAGACGTCGAACCACTTGTCGTTTCACATTCTGGTGCCGAACCACTTGTCGTTTCACATTCTGGAGCGTCAAACCACTTTTCTTTTCACATCATTAGTCGTCGAGCCACTTGCCTTTTTCACACTAAGCGGTGCTAAGCTAGAAATCTTCTATAAATAGAGGCTGAGGGCTTCATTATTTTTCACGAATTCATTCAAGCTATAGAGAGAAAGTATAGAGAGAATAAGAGAGAAAGAAGAAGAGTATTTTGTTTCTACTATCTTTGCAAATTATTCAATCTCCTACCAAATGTAAGGGGTGTTATTCTTTCTTATTCATGAAGAGAAGGCTGTTGTTATTCCATTGCTTATTATTTCTTTGGAATAACTTTGTATAATGATTTACCTATACTTGGTGACATTCTTCTATTATTACATTGGAACATCACATGCATGTATTTTACAGGACTGGTTAAAATCTTTATTATTATTACATTGGAACATCCACATGTCGTGTGTTTTACGGACTTCGGTTAAAATCTTTATTATTATTACATTGTAACATCACATGCGTGTGTTTTACACCGGACTGGTTAAAATTTTTATTATTATTACATTTGGAACATCACATGCGTGTGTGTTTTGTGGGACTGGTTCCATTCTTTATTATTACTGTTGGAACATCACGTCTACATGCGTTTCTACGCTGGACTGGATCCAGATTATTTATTATTCTTTTGGAATAACTTTGCTGTGCGATCTATCGCGTGCATGGTGATTTCTTTTGTTATTCTATTCTTTATTATACCCGGTTGGTTAAAACTTTGACTTATACTCCATGAAATTAGTGGAATATCCTTGATATTTGCGTTTCATCCGATATCTTTTCATGGAAATATTCTTCCGATCATTCTTGAATTTTTTTCTACAAAAGCATATCATGTTGATAATTTGGACGTTAATAATTCTGGATAAAATAATTCTTGAACTTGTTTTATTGAATTCTTATATCATTGTCATCATCCTCATGTTTATATTATGTTGAAAGTCATACATGGCAGACTGTAGTGCATAGATGGACTTGGTATGATTATGACCGAGAGACTATTCGGTGTAATCATGACCAGTAATATTACAAATGATGTGATAAAAATCCTCGATGGTCAGTAGTAGTGCATTGGTGGGACGATTGTTGGCATGATCATGACCATTAATGAATACACAAATATTCTTGGCCCGTAGAGTGCATGAATAATTATGGTCGTGATCTTAAAGAATATCCTTGGCCAGTAGTGCGAGGGGTGATTCGATGATGTGGAATATTTATTAAAGTTGAGTCTAAATTTATAACAAATGATGAAAAACCTTTTAAAACCTAAAAGATAGTAGAATTTATTTTCTACTTGACTCTTTTAATGGATTGCTTATTCATTGCAGATTAAATGGTTTATACATTGTATTTTATCGGTTTAACATTGTTGTGACTATTGATAATTTATTCGCATTATCTTAGTCATAATATTTCTTCTTGAGCTAGTTGAGCTCACCCTTTCTTTCTTTATTCTCTTGAAATGAGAGAATATAGGCCGACGACAGTCGGGGAAGCAGTGATGGTCACGAAGATAGCATTAGTAGTCCTCACTATTACGTGAAATAGTGTGATAATAATTGTAATGAGGATTTTTTTTTGAGTTTGTATAATATCTAGTAGGCGATATTTGTATTTAAACTCACGGTTTATGTCGATATTATACCGCAGCAGTTATGTTAATAAGTTGTATTTAAATTACATACCATGTAAGTGGCGACCCAAGATGGGTGATGTATATACTAATTTTGGGGCGTCACGGTTAGTATCGAGCTTAGGATATGATCCTGGCTAAGATGTGAGAATAGTACTAGGAGGGAGAGGCGGGGAATACCTTCGCTAGTATGACCTTCCTAAGTTTATGTCTTTATTTTATTGGTTGAAGTCGGAAGATAGGGATAATTTGTTACATGTCAATTAACCTTTTGTTTTGTGGCAATATCGAAAATGACATCCGAGAATGTTGAGAATAGCAATGGGAGCGTGAGCGATCGTTGATTCACCACATATCAATAATCGAGGATAATGTGCATCAGGAAGCGACAATCCTCATGCAAACAACAACAACGACCAAATGATGAATGATCAAATGTTGAGGCTTTTATGCGATTTATGCGGCAATGAGCGAGAGCGACTCATCCAAAGCGTAGGTGGAAACACGGAAAACTCTCGGCGGTCACATTAAACAATTCAAGGAGAATTTGGGACCATTTGGGAGTTTAAGGGTGAGCAAAACCACTTTTGGCGGAAGCATGGATAAAACAGTTACCAAGATATTTGATGTCTTGGGATGCTCCGAGGAGCAAAAGGTTCCCTTTACCGCCTTTATGTTTGCGGAGAAGCGGATTATTGGTGTGAATCGGTAAAGCGTACTCAACTCTTTGTCTTGAAGATATCTTGGGAGAAGTTCCAAGAGTCATTCAACGACAAATACTTTCCGAAAGTATTCGCCACATGAAGGAGATGGAGTTTATCAAGTTGGAACAAAACAATATGATCGTGTCGCAATCTGAGGCAAAATTTGCGGAGTTATCACGGTTTCGTCCCACTTGGTGGATAATGAAGAGAGAGAGAATGGCGAATATTTTTAAGAGGTTTGAAGTCGGGAATCGTCAACATCTTATTTCTCATAAAGCGTGTTTGTATTCGGATGTTGTAAATAGGGCTCGATTAGTGGAGCGATAATGAGTCAACACAACTAAAAAGAAGCGGTAAGCAAAATTATAATACCGGTGAGAGTAGTCGTGAGCGGTGACAACAAGCGTGGAGAGAATCAACGGGCGGATATGGTAACCACGGTGGTAATCGAAACAAAACAATAAGAATGGACATTTCAAGAAATGGAGATTCAACAATGATGGAAAGGCGTCGACCAACACCCATTGTTAAGGAAGGAGAAAGACCACCTATCATATATGCTTCAAATGCGGAGGAGAGGGACACATCGATCAAAGCTGCGTCATGCCAGTCAAAAGCATGTTATAATTGTGGAAGAGAAGGTCACTTTAGCTCTATTTTTGCGTTCATCAGAAGACAAATTAAATTTAGGATGGAGGCACCAAAGGCCGTCCGGAAAATTCAAAACCCAGTAGTGCAAGGAGGCGTTTGTTGTGACCTCCCAAAAGCAAGGAATCCGAATGAGGTCATCACGGGTAAGCTTATCATAAACTCTAATGAAGTCTATACTTTATTTGATACCGGTTCTACCCATTCTTTTATTTCTCCTACTTTGCGCTCATCGATTAAATTTGACTCAGGAGAAATTAGACTTTGACTTATCTGTGTAAACTTCGTTGGGAGAAACCTTCATTACATCCCATTGTTTATAAGTCTTGTTTTGGTTCAAATCGGTACCCTCACATTATCTGTCGATCTTATTTCATTAAAAATACTTGCATTTTGGCGTGATTCTACAGGGATTGATTGGTTAACTACTTATCATGCAAAAATTGATTGTTTTTCGTAAGGTTGTTAGCTTTCATATTCCTAATCAACCTATTATGGAATTCAAACGACCAAACCATTAAAATCAATCACGGTCATCTCAAGCCATAAAGCTATTCATTTATTGAAAAGCGGATGTCAAGCTTTCTTAGCTCATATCACTGATTTAAACAAAAATACGTCGGTTTTGAGCGATATTTCTATTGTTAATAAATTTCTGACGTATTCCCGAAGAACTTCACAGCCTACGCCCCCAGGCGTGAAATTGAATTTTGTATCGACCTTGAACCCGGTACAAAACCTATTTCAAAGCCCATATCGAATGACTCTATTGAACTTCGTGAATTAAAGACCCAATGCGAGGAATTGTTAGACATTGGCTTTATTCGTCCTAGTACTTCTCCTTGGGGTGCTCTGCTTCTATTCGTGAAGAAGAAAGATGGGAGTATGCGACTTTGTATTGATTATCGGGAGTTGAATCATGTCACCATCAAAAATAGGTATCCATTGCCACGTATTGATGACTGTTTGACCCGGTTGCTGAGAGCCAAATTCTTTTCAAAGATTGATCTTCGTTAGGATATCACCAATTGAAGATTAGAACCGGTGACATTCCAAGGCGACTTTCGGAACTCGATGCGGGCATTATGAATTCCTAGTCATGTCCTTTGGATTGACTAATGCTCCTCTTGCCTTCATGGATATGATGAGCCGAAAGTATTCAAGGAATATTTAGATCACTTTGTGGTCGTCTTTATTGATGACATCCTTATTTATTCCAAAAGCCGTGAAGATCATGAAAGCAACACTTGAGGTGACACTCCAAAAGCCGTGAATATAAGCTTTATGCCAAGTTGAAGAAATGTGAGTTACGGCTTGAAGAAGTAGCATTCCTTGGGCACGTGGTATCAAGTCATGGAATATCTGTTGACCAAAGAAAGATTGAAGCTATTCAAAGTCGGGAACAACCTAAATCGATGATTAGAAGTCGTAGCTTTCTCGGTTTAATTTGGTTATTATCGGAGATTCGTGGAAGGATTTTCTCGAATCACTACTCCATTGACTCGGTGACTCGGAAAGATACAAAGTTTCGGTTGGAGCGAAGAATGTGAGAAGAGTTTTCAAGAACTCAAGAGGAGACTTATTTCAGCACCTGTTCTGACAATACCATCTGGCTCGGAGGGATTTGTCATCTACAGTGATGCTTTGGGCAAAGGGTTGGGATGTGTTCTTATGCAACATGGAAAAGTTATAGCCTATGCCTCGCGACAACTCAAAGAATATGAGAGGAATTATCCTACTCATGATCTAGAGTTGGCAGCTGTTGTCTTTGCACTTAAAATTTGGAGGCATTACTTGTATGGGGAGAAAGTGGAGATCTTTACGGATCATAAAAGCCTCAAATATTTCTTCACTCAAAAGGAACTCAACATGCGACAACGACGTTGGCTTGGCTGTTGAAAGATTATGATCATACCATCCGATACCATCTCACGGAAGCGAGCGTGGTAGGTGGCGCATTGAGTAGAAAATCATATATGCAACGACGAGTGCGATATTGTGAACGCTAAAGCCCATTTTGTGTGACTTGCAAAGGATGGAGATAGAGTTAAAAGACTCGGGGGACGCATGTGATGATAGCGAGTATACTGAGTAGAGCCGACTTTAATCGATAAAGTTAAAGGCTGCTCAAGCTACAGGACACGGAGGTGATGCGTATGAGGAAGAAAGTGCAAGAAGGTCTTTATCTGGAAGCAAGAATCGATGAAGAAGGAATACTTGAGTCGACTCCGGACTTTGTGTTCTAACGACCACGATTTAAAGTATAATATCATGATGGAGCGCCTGACATGAAAGTAGTATGCACTGAAGCCGATCATGTTTGATGATAAAGCATATACTTTGTAACAATCTTATTCATTTATTAATAAAAGTATTAATTTATTAAAGGCTTTTAATTATCTACGTGATCTTTGTTTTATAATATGTGATAAACCCGTAGTTTTAAGCGATGCTTTTAGAATAATGATGATGATCATTCTAATGAGATCTAAATTCTTAGAAAGCTTAAAACTAAAATAGTTCCCCAATCGTTGGATTACTAAATTGGGGATTAGTGAATCAGGATAGATTGGTACATCGTTAACTTGCTTTCGTTGGATGAGGATGATTGATCTCGTGATCATTTGTGTGGAACACTAAAGCAGTATGTAGGTGCTTATTAGAGAATAAGTTCCTTTGAGCATTGGCTCGCTAAGGAATACCTAATGGAGTTTTATTTGCTGTCGATAGGAATTCTGTAGTGATAGTAGTCTGAAGTAATCCTTGGACTTGAGATCATCGTAGTATCTTGTGTATGATGAGTTATACTTTGACTTATTCCTTAAGACCCTTAGGGTATATCAAAGGGTATGCTTGGGTATAATAAGTTATGCGTGGAGATAATGTATGATCGATAAAGAATCTACCACTTCTAATAAAGAAGAGAAATGTCTATGTGATTCGATAAATGACAACCCAGTAGTCCTTGGCAAGGCGAGAATGAAATTAGAAAGGAGTTTCTAATTTGCATTATTTGGAGTTGTGCATTTAAGAATCGAAATACATATAATTAAATAAAATAAGACTTGGCGGTAATTCCATATCTTATATTTAATTGGGACATTGTATGGTGGAAGGATTGAATTATGCGGTAACTATTTACTCGAAAGGTTCTTTATGATTAATGTTGAAATCTATATTATACGGAAAGTCGTTGATCATTAGGGAGGCTTATCCTATTGTAGAATAATATTATTTATTTAAATAAATTAATTATTTAATTTATTTATTTAAATAAGATTAAATTATTCTAATTGATTTATTCACAATGGGTTTAATATGGAGAACCTAAAGGGTCACACCATAAAAGGAAGAATAATTATTTAAGAAGTTAATGGCATAATCGTAATAATATGTTATGTATATTTAATTTAATCTATGGTGATAGAATAAATTAAATAGCTTAATATTATTATTTAATATTTTAGAAATATTAAATATAAATTAATAAGAGAGTCTTATTAATATTATTACAATTATTATTATTTTAATTTCTAAAGAGTTTAGGAATTAATTTAATATAAGTACTCTCATTTATTCCTAATTGGATTAGGAAGGAAAATTAGTTAAAGGAGTTTAATTAATTATCCCTAATAAGATTAGGGAGCTTAATTAATTTAAAAGAATTTAATTAATTAAATAAACCCAATTCCTTAATTGTTAAGGTGGGTTGCCCACATCTATAAATAAGAGAGTCTTATTATGGGTGGTATGGGTTGTTGACTTTTTCAACTGTACGTAATAATTTCAATTTGTTGGGAGAGTACGCCTTTTCTATAGAGATAGAAAAACTAGGGTTTGAGCCATAAACACCCATCTTCTTGAATTTTATTCTTCTTCCTTGGTGGATCACCTCAGAGGCCAAACATTTGGGTGGCTGCGTTGATCGAAGGAAGGAACCAAACCCGGTGGATTGAGATTGAGCGAAAGGATTTGGAGGTGAACTTGTACTGAGGAAGCTCGATCTTGAGGTATGATTTATTCTTTATCTTTTCGTTTAATTAATAATTATGCATAAAGGGTGATCAGGGTATATGGTTTGTAAAATTTTTAAACTACGATTTTTTACGCTTAGCGCTTTTTTGCAATTTGATTGCGTTATGAATATTACAAACCTAACGGTGGCATCGAGCCAAACCTTTATCACGAATTATTAATTGTTTTAATTTGATATGTATATTGATATGTGTTTAGAACAATTTAATTGGGCATAATTTATTATATAAAATTTATTAAAAAAAAAAAAAAAAAAAAAAAATCGAAAAAAAAAAGCAAATTTTTTTTTTTTTTTGAAAAGCGAGCCGCAGTTTGTTTTAGTTTTAGTGGTAAAAAAATTTGTGAAATTTTTTTTTTTTAAAAGAAATTTTCATTCATTTGCATATAATCAAATCAAAAAATCGATTTTTTTTAATTAATGTAATAGAAAAATGATTGAATTTCTTATAAAAAAAAAAGTTAATTCATTTTATATTAGCATAGTCACGATGAAATTCTAAAATAAAATAAATTTTTTGGTTTTAGGAAATATAAAAAAAAAAAAAAAAAAAAAATATTATATGTTTTTATTTTAGCAAATTGAAATATATTTAAATTATGATTTAAATATATATATGAAAAAATATATATATAAAAATGAATATATAAAATAAATATATATATGAGTATTAGGATTCTTATATATATATATATATATATATATATATTATTATTATATATATATATATATATATTTTATATATATTATATATATATATATATATATATATATATATTCTTAATAATTTTATAATTAAAATTAAAATAAAAGTTTATTTTAATTTTAAAATAAAAGGTTTATTTTTTAATATTAAAATAAAAAATTTATTTTAATTTTAAAATTAAATTTCATCTTAACTAATTAGAGTTGGAATTGGATTCCATGATAACTAATTGGAGTTGAAATTGGATTTTATTTTCCTAAAATAAAGGAGTTTATTTGTGAATAGGAAGTAAATCATCTTTCCTAAATAAAGGAGTTTATTTAGATATGAAATAAGATTTCATATTATTCAAAATAAAAGAGTTTATTTGTGAATAGGAAAAAAAAATCGTATTTTCCTTAAATAAAGGAGTTTATTTAAATATGAAATAAGATTTCATATTATTCAAAATAAAGGAGTTTATTTGTGAATAGGAAAAAATCAAGTGTTTCTTTAATAAAATTTTTTTTTTTTACATGGAATTGGATTCCATAATTAATTAAAATAAAAGAGTTTATTTTAATTAAAAAGATTTTTTTATATACATGGAATTGGATTCCATAATTAATTAAAATAAAGGAGTTTATTTTGATTAAAGATTTTGATTAAAATAAAATAGTTTATTTTATTCAAAATTGGATAAATTAAAATAAAATAGTTTTATTTTGATTTAAATTTGGATTAAAATAAAGGAGTTTATTTTGATTCAAAATTAGATTTTATCTTAACTAAATTTGCCCATTAAATGATATCGATATATATATTAAATGTTTATTATTCATGAGATGAATGTTATTTATTGATGCGTATGGTGATGTGTATGATAATAAATGGGATTGATTATGGATTATTGACCCGATGCGATTGGATTTTATTTTAGTTGGATGCGTGAATGTATGGGTTTTATTAAATGGGAATTACTGCGTACCTCGTCTTCTCTAATTTTTTCTTAATGTAAATTCTATCTCTCCTCTATGTACTTCCCTTTTTGGCGATCGAGGTTTCTATTTATTTTAAATAGTTTTGTAATAGGAATAGTTAGAATTAATTTTTGAAAAATTGGAGATCGAGAAGACAAGGCTTGAACTTAGTTTGTAATGGGCAGGGTTTAAATGTAATAGTTATATTTAAATATTATTTCTTGCACCCCTAGGGTTTGACCTTTTGGTTCACTTGGTGGCTCTAGTGAACGAACTAGAATAAAAAGTCCATAATCAATCAGAGGGTAGAATATAGTATTCTATATGTGCATGCTTATATATATATATTATATATTATGCAAACATGCTTGGCATGTTCATTAATATAATAGCGTATTTTATATATATATATATAAATGCTTGGCGCTAAACAAGATGAGACAAATTAATAACAAACCCCTCGATTTTTATATTAAGTCTAAGCGTTCAAAGATATTTGGAATATCGAGCGTAAGCCTTCTAGCATGATAAAATTAATAGAGTATTAAATATTTAATATGAGTTTGTTGTGTCACCACAAAAAAGTATTAAGTATTTAAGATGTTAATTTATCACATTTGATGCTTATAAAGAAAATTGAACAATATTGTTTTGTTGTGTCACCACAAGGATGATATTTTTCTTTTTTGAATATATGGAGTGCTAGGTCGGACTTAACTTGGATAATTTTGATTCGGATGTGCCACCACTTGATCAAAATAATCTAAGAGGCAAAATAAAAGGAGTTGCATAGTTGATGTAATTGACAAAAGTTGTCTACCTATTTATTTATATATAGTTTGTTGTGTCACCACAAGGCTATATACATTTGAAATGGGATCCTTATTCTCCTTAGCAAATCTTTAATTAGATTTTCTTAGAACTATATAAGTGAGGTAATATAGTTTGAAGAAAATAGTGGGAGATACCAATTTAAAACAAGACCTAATTTATTTTGGTAATTAATAAAAGAATGTATGTTAAAATGTTGTTAATTACAAATTCATTTCTGAGAATTTTACAATGTCTAAAATTACTATCAACTGCGAAGCATATTAGATGCTAAATTAACGGGCCAAATTAAGCGGATTGGTTAAGGAATTTGAGAATAGTTCTCATGCATTTGAAAAAGCTATCTTATGTCATATCCTTTATCCACTATGATGGTTGCGAGACAATGCCTCGAGGAAGACATTGCTACTTTTAGAAAGTGGCGAAGATGATGCTGATTGGCTCGATGCATCATGCTCGCATCCATGAAAGTTGAGCTTGACGTCGGCGTGAAACTATGGATGCTCTCTTATATTCTGCACATCAGTAGTTGATGGTGAGGAAAATGGGGGTGATAGATATCGAGATATCTAAGGAGCTCTTAGATCTAGAATGGCCCGATGGCACTATAAGATGAGATAAAAGTTCTTAACATTATCAATTTGATTGATCGATTAGGACAATTGGTTTTGTCATGGATGGAGAGTTGAGCGAGATTTGATCTTGCACTCACTCCGGACTCCTTTCACAATTGTTGTGAATTTTTCATATGAACAAGCTAGATATCGACCTCTTTGATTTGCTTAACATATTGAAAAATGTTGAGAGTCACTTTTCGACCAAGAAAGATCAAGTCTTCTTGGTAGGGGCCAAAGGATCTTACGAAAGAAGAGCGATTCAAAGAAGGTATATAGAAAGGCATAAACAAAAGGATAATAAGAACAAAAGCGATATGGATAGCAAGGTTTTGCTTCCACTGCAATAAGCTGGACCTTTGGAAAGAAAGCTGCGAGAAGCATCTTTGAGAGGCTAACGAAAGAAGCTTAGTGAAGTTTGATTTACAATCTGATTTTTGTTCATGATTTAAAATAAATTTTTCTTTAAGTCGAGGTTCTACTTGGGTATTGGATCTGAGCTTTGGTTATCATAAATATAGATTTATGAAGGGACCAAGCAAAAGTAGAAAGCTAAACAAATATAAGTAATCTATGTGTGGGAAATGAAGCAAAGGTTGCAACATTAGCTATAGAAACTTATAGTTTAGCAATGCCTACTGAGGCAAATCTATTAAGTCGATAAGTTGTTATTGTATTCGGTTCTTGTTAAAATATTATTTCCATTTTATTGTTGGATGATGAAAATCTTTGGTATTATAATTAAGAACAATTGTTGTTCTATTTATAATAATAATGTTTTGTATAAATGGAATATTACTTAATAAATTTTGTATACTTGACTTACATGAAAATAATTTTGCATATTGAACAAATTAGTATAAGAAAAGGAGATGATCATTCAAAGAGTTGAATGTGTGTATTTGTTGAAATACAAGTGTGAATTATTTGAAAGGTTCAAAAAGAATTGAAGTGAAACAAATTGGCAAAGTATTAAGATTCTTTGATTAGATCGAGGAATAAATACTTGTCTGATAAGTTTCTAGATCATCTCAAATGGTTTTCTCATAATGGACACATCACGATCTGTGATAATTGATTGATGTATACGAAAGGAAAAATCGTACCTTGTTGGACATAGTGCGGTCCATAATGATTTTACCGACATTCGGTATCCTTACAGGATAATGTCCTAGAAATGGTTTGCATATCTACGAAAATGGGTAACCTCAAAATCCATTTGAAGACTCCATAAAAGTTATGGACGGGAGGATTCTAATCTTAAGTATGTTAAGATAAGGGTTGTCGACTTATGTGAAAAGGTTTCAAAGGATAAGCTTGGGACAAGATTTGACAAGTGTCTGATTTGTGGGACATCTAAAGTAAGTTTAGGGTATATGTTCTATAATCCTACTTAGCAAAAGGTGTTTGTTTTGAAAAAACACGCCTACTAAGATAAAGGTGTTTATCATTGAAGGGCTAGTGGGAGGATAATAGATCTTGAAGAGTTCAAGAACCACAAAACCTTATAAGTCGAATAAGAGGAACTATAGATAGACCTATTGTACCTGGCCGAGATCGTAAATGCGGAATAGTGCAAGAAGATACCTAGGAGGTATGGATTCATCATGGATGATGATGATGAGGTACGCATCATAGAAGATGATGATCGAGTTACATTCGATGAGTAAGAGTTCTAGTGTGTACAAAAAAGGGTCGGTGGGGGCGTCGTGACATTCCTAATATTATATGTTGATATACTACGGATAAGGAATGACATACAATGCTACTCTGATCGGTAAAGATAAAGTTGTCTAAACATTCCTCCATGAATGATTTGGGAAGAGTATCTTAATTGGGGATATAAATCTATATAGATAGATTTAAAAGGATGCTCGACTTAACCCGAGAGCGTATATTCATTTGATGCTAAAGTCGTTTAGCATGGCAAACTCAAGAGATGTCTCATGTTGATGAGCTATGGGTGTATCTCTCTTAATAGTCCCCACAGACTCGAAAAGAGAGATCGCATGAGTGACAATCATGTATGATGAAATATACGAGACACGATGTTGATCGGTCGTATTATGGAGAAGTTCACTATGTAAGTCGGTGAAAAACATCTTAAAGTTCTTAGCGGCACTAAGGATGTGAGCATATTCATGGTGGGTGCGAATTAAAACTAGAGGGCTTTGAGACTCAAGTTTTTCAGACAGAGACGAGATGACGAGAAAATCCACTTTAAGGTAAAAAGCGTTATCTTGAGCGAGTGGTGCGATTGAATTGGAAAGGTTCAAACAAGCAAAAGAGTTCTTTGGTTTAGTGATAAAAAGACAAAGTATATAGCTATAAATGAAGGCTGCTGAGTTGATTGTTTGGATTAAAAGTTCATTCTGAGAACTAGGAATAGTTCCTAAGTCTCATCTTGGATCTAAACATGTGTTGTGGCACTTTCATTTGATTATTAGAATCATTGAAAGATGGGAAATCACTATAGAGATAGTGGACTCTCATGAACAACATTACATATCCATTAACTAAAGCTTATCCAACGGCGGGATAATCGTCACTTAGAAGAAGAGTATAAGATACCATGACGATTGGCTTTAGTGCAAGTGGGAGATTGAAAGTAGTATGCACACAAGCGATCATGTTTGATGATAAAGCGTATACTTTGTAACAATCTTATTCATTTATTAATAAAAGTATTAATTTATTAAAGGCTTTTAATTATCTACATGATCTTTGTTTTATAATATGTGATAAACCCGTAGTTTTAAGCAATGCTTTTAGAATAATGATGATGATCATTCTAATGAGATCTAAATTCTTAGAAAGCTTAAAACTAAAATAGTTCCCAATCGTTGGATTACTAAATTGGGGATTAGTGAATCCAGGATAGATTGGTACATCGTTCTTTTCGTTGGATGAGGATGATTGATCTCGTGATCATTTGTGTGGAACACTAAAGCAAGTATGTAGGTGCTTATTAGAGAATAAGTTCTTTGAGCATTGGCTCGCTAAGGAATACCTAATGGAGTTTTATTTGCTGTCGATAGGAATTCTGTAGTGATAGTAGTCAAGTAATCCTTGGACTTGAGATCATCATAGTATCTTGTGTATGATGAGTTATACTTTGACTTATTCCTTAAGACCCTTAGGGTATATCGAAAGGTATGCTTGGGTATAATAAGTTATACGTGGAGATAATGTATGATCGATAAAGAATCTACCACTACTAATAAAAAGAGAAATGTCTATGTGATTCGATAAATGACAACTTGAGTAGTCCTTGGCGGCGAGAATGAAATTAGAAAGGAGTTTCTAATTTGCATTATTTGGAGTTGTGCATTTAAGGATCGAAATACATATAATTAAATAAAATAAGACTTGTGGTAATTCCATGTCTTATATTTAATTGGGACATTGTATGGTGGAAGGATTGAATTATGCGGTAACTATTTACTCAAAAGGTTCTTTTATGATTAATGTTGAAATCTATATTATACGGAAAGTCGTTGATCATTTAGGGAGGCTTATCACTATTGTAGAATAAATATTATTTATTTAAATAAATTAATTATTTAATTTATTTATTTAAATAAGATTAGAATTATTCTAATTGATTTATTCACATTAGGTTTAATATGGAGAACCTAAAGGTCACACCATAAAAGGAAGAATAATTATTTAAGAAGTTAATGGCATAATCGTAATAATATGTTATGTATATTTAATTTAATCTATGGTGATAGAATAAATTAAATAGCTTAATATTATTATTTAATATTTTAGAAATATTAAATATAAATTAATAAGAGAGTCTTATTAATATTATTACAATTATTATTATTTTAATTTCTAAAAGAGTTTAGGAATTAATTTAATATAAGTACTCTCATTTATTCTAATTGGATTAGGAAGGAAAATTAGTTAAAGGAGTTTAATTAATTATCCCTAATAAGATTAGGGAGCTTAATTAATTAAAAAATTTAATTAATTAATTAAAACCCAATTCCTTAATTGTTAAGGTGGGTTGCCCACATCTATAAATAAGAGAGTCTTATTATGGGTGGTATGGGTTGTTGACTTTTTACAACGTAATAATTCCAATTTGTTGGAGAGTACGCCTTTTCTATAGAGATAGAAAAACTAGGGTTTGAGCCATAAACACCCATCTTCTTGAATTTTATTCTTCCTTGGTGGATCACCTCTAGAGGCCAAACATTTGGGTGGCTAAGCGTTGATCGAAGGAAGGAACCAAACCGGTGGATTCAAGATTGAGCGAAAGGATTTGGAGGTGAACTTGTGCACGAGGAAGCTCGATCTTCAAGGGTATGATTTATTCTTTATCTTTTCGTTTAATTAATAATTATGCATAAAGGATGATCGGGTATATGGTTTGTAAATTTTTAAAACTCGATTTTTCTACGCTTCCGCACTTTTTTGCAATTTGATTGCGTTCATGAATATTACAAACCTAACTGTTGGGGACCGGAGTTGGTACGTATATGACTACGGAAAAGATTCAAACGATCCGAAAAACGTATAAAAACCTCACAAAATCGATTAAAAAGAGTTATCTTGATCTTCATCGAAAGGACTTGGAATTGATATAGGAGATCATGTGTTGTTAAGAGTTGCTCCATGGAAAGGAGTTACAAGATTTGGAAAGAGAGAAAACTTAATCCTCGATTCATCGGTCAATTTTAATCCTCGATCGAGTAGGGCGTGGCCTATAGACTCGCTTTTTACCGCCAAATATGTCTCGTGTTCATAACGTTTTTCACATATCTATGTTACGTAAATATGTGAAAGACCGAACCATATTATTGAGTTAGAACAGGATCGAAATAGCGGAAGATTTGACGTATGAAGAGGTTCTGTTCAAATTTTGGATAAGAAGGAACATATTCTACGCTCCAAGGTTATACCTCAAGTCAAAGTTTTGTGGAGGAACCACGATGTTGAGGAAATGACTTGGGAGTTAGAATCGAAATGAAATCAAGGTATCCTTACCTCTTCGACATACAGTATCGTACCCTAATTTCGAGGGCGAAATTTCATAAGAAGGGAGGTTGTAAGACCCCACTTTTATAAATAAAGATGAATTTTTCTATAAATATTATTTTTGAATATTATGGAATAAATTTGATATAATGTTATAGTTGTAGGTAATATTTATAAATTTTGCAAAGTATGCAAGTTGTTATAAAATATTCGTTTGGTCGGGGAATATTCTTTTTGTTAGGGAATATTAAATAACTACTCAATCATTGGTGGACCCCATTAATGTAATTATTATCGGATTGAAAGCGACAAAAATATTTTATAAAAATAACGGCGGAGGTGTTACCGTTAAAAGCGTTGAACTACCCGGTGGTAAAAGTACGATGAATACGCATGGTTGCATAGTAAGACACCAGTATTGATTATTGATGCTTACGTGAGAAGTCACTCACTATGCTTTCAATTATTCACTGCAGAATTCACGCATCATATCTCTTATATTATTGATTCAATTATTGTCACAGTATCATCTGTATAATATGTTATAGTATTAAATTAATAATTGAGACGACAAGTTATAAATGATTAATAATTGTTGAAAGATTAAATATGTGTTGATGAAAAAAAAATGATTTGTGGTAAGTTTGATTATTTTATGGGGGGCTCATATGTCATCATCTAAGAGTCTCTTCATGAATAGTATTTACCTTCGTCAATAGTATTTACCTTCGTTAATAGTAATTACCTTTACCAGACGTCGAACCACTTGTCGTTTCACATTACAGGCGTCGAACCACTTGTTGTTTCACATTCTGAGCGCCAAACCACTTTTCTTTTCACATCATTAGTCGTCAAGCCACTTGCATTTTCACACGCAGAAAAGTGCTAAGCTAGAAATCTTCTATAAATAGAGGCCTAGGGCTTCATTATTTTCACGAATTCATTCAAGCTATAGAGAGAGAAAGTATAGAGAGAATAAGAGAGAAAGAAGAAGAGTATTTTGTTACTACTTCGCCGCTAAATATTCAATCTCCTACCAAATGTAAGGGGTGTTATTCTTTCTTATTCATGAAGAGAACTGTTGTTATTCCATTGCTTATTATTCTCTTTGGAATAACTTTGTATCTGTGGTTTACCCTATACTTGGTGACATTCTTCTATTATTCATTGGAACATCACATGCATGTGTTTTACAGGACTGGTTCCGTCTTTACTATTATTACATTGGAACATCACATGCATGTGTTTTACAGGACCGGGTTAAAATCTTTATTAATATACATTTGGAACATCCTGCATGTGTGTTTTACACCGAACACGGGTTCCGTCTTTATTATTATTACATTTGGAACATCTGTCTGCGGTATTTTACGCGGAACGGTTCCATTCTTTATTATTCATTGGAACATCCCGTTCATGCGCTTTCTTTGGGACTGGTTCCGTTATTTATTAGTCTGTTGGAATAACTCGCTGTCATGCGGTCTATCGCATGCATTGTGAGACCCCAGATTTTATCAATAAAGATTTAAATTTTGTGAAATAATTTTTAATATTATGGTGTGAATTTGAGATAAATATTATAGTTGTGGGTAGTATTTATAAATTTTGCAAAGTATGCAAGTGGTTATATTATATTCGATTGGTGGGGAATATCTCGGTTTAGCGAGGAATATTCGCACAACTACTCAATCATTGGTGGACCCTAATAATGTAATTATTGTCGGATCGAGAAAACGACAAAAATATTTTATTGAAATAATGGCGGAAGTTTTAATGTGGTTCTTGTTGAACTACTTTCGGTAGTAAAAGTATAAAGAATACGTGTGGTTGCATAGTAGCATTACCGGTATTGATTATTGATGCTTATGTGAGAAGTCACTCGGTTTGATTCCATTATTGTCGATTAATAATATGAATTATTATAGCGATAATGGCGTTTTGTTTTATTCGTATTATTAACGTAATAAAAATGAAACATCTTTTATATAAAATAGAATACTTTATTAAAGTTATTTTATAAATAGAATATATTATATTTTATTACGCATAGTGTTGCATATAGTGTTTTTATATAGTTTTGCATAGTATTGCATAGTGTTTGCATAGTAAAATGTTTTTATATAAATAGAATATATTATATTTTATTTAAAAGATTTTTCTTTAAATATGGACCGTCCGATTAAAGTAAATCAATCTGGAGATGCTTTCATGGATTAGTTACTATGCATTCCATTTTCCTATAAATGAAGCTCATTCCTTCATTATTTTCTTACTTAATTCATTGAAACTTCAGAGAGAGAAATTATAGAGAGAAGTATAGAGAAAGTTATAGTAAAGAAGAAGAGTATTCGCTACTTCACTACTTCTATATTAGGTTCTTTTACGGTAGTGGGTGTTATTCTTTCTTCTTGAAGAGAACTACATTATTTCATTCATTATTATTCATTGGAATAACTTTTGTAAAAGTGGTATACCCTATACATAACTCAGATATCATGGCAGTACCCTATACTTGGTGAAATCCTTATGTTATTCCATTGCTTATTATTACATTGGAATAACTTGTATCATGATTTACCCTATACTTGGTGACATTCTTCTATTATTACATTGGAACATCCACATGCGTGTGTTTTACAATAGGACTGACCGGGTTCCGATTTTATTATACATTGGAACATCCACATGCATGTGTTTTACAGGACGATTTAAAATCTTTATTATTACATTGGAACATCCACATGCGTGTGTTTTACACAGGACTGGTTAAAATCTTTATCATTACATTGGAATATCCTATCTGTGTGTTTTACAGGATCCGGGTTCCATCTTTATTATTACATTTGAACATCCCGCTCGGTGTGAATTTCACGACCGGTTAAGATTATTATTATTACATTGGAATAACTCTGCATACATGCGCAAGCACCGCATGCATGGTGATTTCTTTTGTTATTCCATTCTTTATTATACCCGGTTAAGTTAAAACTTTGACTTCTATACTCCATGAAATTAGTAGAATATCCTCGATATTTGCGTTTCATCCAAAGATCTTTTCACGGAAATATTCTTCCGATCATTCTTGAATTTTACTCTGTAAACGATATTATGTTGACAATTTGGACGTTAATAATTCATGGATTAAATAATTCTTGAACTTGTTTTATTGAATTATTATGTCATTGTCATCATCCTCATGTTATATTATGTTATCTTTGGCTTACGATGCATAGATGAACTTAGTATGATTATGACTGAGGATCATTTCGGTATAATCACGACTTGATATAAATGATGTGACAAAAGTCCTCGATTGGCTCTGTAATGCGGTGATGGATAGTTTTGGTATGATTATGACCGAGGGGTGATTTAAGATAGTCGTGACCATTGATAACTTGATGAAAATCCTTGACCGTGGTGTGTGGTAATTGATTAGATGTGGTGGTTTATTTATTAAAAGTGAGTCTCAAATGATAAAAATTGATGAAAACCTTTTAAAACCTAAAAGATAGTAGACTTTATTCTCTACTTGACTCTTTTAATGGATTGCTAATTCCGCCGCAGATTAAACTGGTTGTCTATTGTATTTTATCGTTTAACACATGTCAAGGCTAATGATAATTTATTCTGCATTATCTTAGTCATAATATTTCTTCTTGGGCTAGTTGAGCTCACCCTTTCTTTCATTGTTCTCTTGTGAAATGAGAACATAGTTGGGACGAGTCCTGGGAACGTAAGTAATGGTCCGAGAGGATAGATTAGTAGTCCTCACTATTCTCGTGAAATAGTGTGATAATAGTTGTAATGAGGACTCCTTTTGAGTTTGTATAATATCTAGTAGACAATATTTGTATTCAAACTCACGATTTTTATGTCGTATTAGCATACCTACGATTAGGTTAGTAAGTTGTATTTGAATTTATGTACCATGTAAGTGGCGACCCAAGATGGGTGGACGATATCTAATTTTGGGGGCGTCACGGTTGGTATCGAGCTTAGGATATGATCCCCGGTGAGATGTGAGATAAGAAATAGGAGGGAGAGACGGGAATTTTTCGCTAAGTATGACCTACCTAAATTTATTTGGTATTTAATTGGTCACGAGTATAGGGATAATATGTGATATGTTAATTAACCCTTATTTTGTGGCGGTGTTTGAAAATGACATCCCAGAATGTTGAGAATAAGAATGAGAGCACGTGAGACCTGTTGATTCTCCATGATCAATAATCGAACAATGTACAACAGGATGGCGATAATCCTCCGTAGTAAACAACAACACCGATCAATTGACTAACGACCAGACGTTTAAGAGGTTTTAGAATTCACGCAACATCGAGCGTAAAAATAATTCTCGCCCAAAACGTAGGTGGAAACACTGAAAACTCTCAAGGGTCCACCGCTAAACAATTCAAGGAGCTGGGACCACCGGAGTTTAAGGGAGAGCCAAAACCACTTTCAAGGAAGCATGGATAAAGCAGATTACCAAGATATTTGATGTCTTGGGATGCTCGAGGAGCAAAGGTTCTTTTGCCGCTTTTATGTTTATGTGAGGAGAGCTGATTCTTGGTGGGAATCCAGAAACGTACTCAACTTCATTCAGATCAAGATATCTTGGGAGAAGTTCCAGAGTCATTCAACGACAAATACTTTCCCGAAAGTATTCACCACATGAAGGAGGTGGAGTTTATCAAGTTGGAATAAAACAATATGATGGTAGTCGCAATACGAGGCAAAGTTTCATGAGTTATCACGGTTTGCGTCCCACTTGGTAGATAATGAAGAGAGAATGGGCGCGAATATTTTTAAGAGATTTGAAGCCGGAGATACGTCAACATCTTATTTCTCATAAACCGTGTTTTTTTTATTCGGATGTTGTAAATAGGGCTCAATTAGTGGAGCGCGATAACGAGTCAACCCAACTAAAAAGAAAGTAGCGGCAAAATTATAATACCGGTAGAGTAGTCATGAAGCGGTGACAACAAGCATGGAGGAATCAATGGGCCGGATATGGTAACCACTTCGGTGGTAATCGGGCCAAAACAATAAGAATGGACATTTCAAGAAAAGGAGATTCAACAATGATGGAAAGACGTCAAAGACCAAAGACTGTTGTTAAGGAAGGAGAAGGACCACCTATTATATGCTTCAAATGCGGAGGAGAGGGACACATCGGTCCGAATCTGCGCCATGCAAATCAAAGCATGTTATAATTGTGGAAGAGAAGGTCACTTAGCTCGATTTTGTCATTTCATCAAGACAAATTCAACTAGGATGGAGGCACCAAAGGTTGTCCTGCACAAACCAAAATCTGTAGAGTTTAAAGAGAGCGTTTTTTTTTTCTCGTGACGAGGAACCCGAATAAAATTATCACGGGTAAGTTAATCATAAGCTCTTGCGAAGTCTATACCGTGTTAGAAACCGGTTCTACCCACTCTTTTATTTCACCTAGTTGTGTTCAACGTTTAAATTTGATTCAAGAAGTTAAACTTTGACTTATTGGTTGAAACTTCGTTAGTAGGAACCCTCGTTACCTCCAATCATTTATTAATCTTGTTGTTTCCTATAAACACTTTCACGTTTACTGTCGATATTATCTCTTTGAAAATACTTGCCTTTGATGTGATTTTAGGAATCAATTGGTTAACTACTCATTATTCTTTTTGTAAGGTTGTTAGCTTTCATATTCCTAACCAACTTATATACTTAATTCAAAGCAACCAAACCACTAAAGTCAATCATTGTCATATCAAGCCATAAGTAAAGAGCCCCGATCCTTTCGTTGTTGACTTCTTGTGTAGAATGCACAAAGCCGGACTTTTCAGAGGCTGACGTCGTGAATGAAGATGGCAAGTTTATAGGTATCATTGTGAGATGCTATCTAGGTTAAGGGATAGAAGTCACAGTTGGTATCAATGTGACGACTTATCCAAGTCTTGGACGAGAGTAATGATTTTGAATGATATTTCTATCATTAATAAATTTCTTGGCGTATTCTTGAAGACTTTCTAGCCTACCCTAGAACGTAAAATCAAATTTTGTATTGACCCCAAAGATAAAAACCCATTTCTTAAACCCTCAAATATTTCTTCAACTAAAATGAGCAGGTTTACGTGGTTTATGATGAAAGTCATAATAAAAGCATTGGACTAATGAAAATCATGGGTATATGAAGTATTAGTAAGTGTTATGATGAGTTATGTGGTTATTATGTGTGAAAACATGAAAGTTTCTTAGAAATCACAAAGGGTTGAAAAATCAGATTTTGGTGAAAAACGTAACATGAAATTCAATTGACCATATCTCCTATTATATTTTGAATTTTTGAGTGTGGTCAAGTCCTAGAGTTAGATCTATGAGTTACCTAACTAATCCAAGTGGAATTACTGGAAAAGGTGTTGTAGATTTTTGTGTGGACTGATTTTAGCAAAGGAGGCCAAAGCTGTAAATTTTTTAAAAATGATACTGCCCAGAAACTTTAAGGGACTGTTTCGGCCACTTAAATTTGAGAAAAAATTCTGGCCTTTTGGGACATGAAGGTATATGGTATAAAGTACCTCCTGTCCAAAAATGAGCTCATTCTGACTTAAAATGAGCAAGTTATGACTATTTCAATATTTAGGTTTTTCCGACGAAAAATGCTATAACCGGAGTTCTATAACTCCGATGACCATGAAATTTAAACTGGAAGTTCACATTAACATGTGTAAGGTCCTGCCAAGATTTGGGAATTTTGGAGTTAAACTTGAGGTAGCTAATTTCTTAAGGAATTAATTAGAAATTGATTTTTGAAAAATAGTAAATGAATTTTAAAATTCGAGAAAAATATATTTTCATCATGGGACTATATTATGCTAAATCCCAGAAAAGAAATATTTTTGGGACTGATTTGGTATTTTTCATGAAAATAGTTTAATTACTGAACATATGAGTTAAATATGTTATGTGAAGTAATAAAGTTGAAAATAGATTTTATGGCTAGAGAATCCTATATAGAGTATATGCATATTTTTTGATGAGGGATTTGATAATTGTTGATGATATTTTATGAGTATGGCATTTTGAATGATTAAATGCATTATATGGTAAAGCGTAAACAATTGAGAAAAATTGTTTATAAATTTAAGAAGTGATTAAAATATTGTTATAATATTAATGTTATTAGATTATGAGATTATTAAGTGATTGATAACATGGGGATATTCTTGAATCTCGGATAAATTATATTATAAATGTTTAATATTTATCCTTTATCTCAATTGATTGATTCTTTATATCATTATCCTCATGTTTATATTATATTGAAAGTCATACGTGGCTCAGAAGGCATAGATGGACTTGGTATGATTATGACACTGAGGATTGTTCGGTATAATCATAACCAGTAATTGAAAACACAATTATCTTTGGCGTAGTGCATGGATAATTTGTGGTCGTGATCTTAATGAATACACAATTATCTTTGGTCAGTAGTGCATGGATAATTTGTGGTCGTGATCTTAATGAATACACAATTATCTTCGCCGTAGTGCATGGATAATTTGTGGTCGTGATACTAATGAATACACAATTATCTTTGGTAGTAGTGCATGGATAATTTGTGGTCGTGATCTTAATGAATACACGATTATCTTTGGACCGTAGTGCATGGATAATTCGTGGTCGTGATACTAATGAATATCATTGCTCAGTAGATGTGGATGATTCGATGATATGGATTAATTATTGAAATGAGTCTCAAAGAATGAAATATTAATTCATGGATGTGGTAAAAGTCATCTTTGGTCAGTAGTGCATTGATAGACTTGGTATGATTATGACCACGGATTATTCGGTATAATCATGATCAGAATTGAAAACACGTAATATCCTTAGCCAAGAATGGTATGGATAATTCATGGTTGTGATACTATTAAGTCGAGTCTCAAAGATTATTGGTTTTATAGTTATATATCTTTGGCCCTGTAGTGTAAAGATGAATTGTTAATAAATATCTTAGGCCTGTAGTGCAAAGATGAATTGTTAATGAATATCTTCGGTAGGATTGCAAAGATGAATTTAATGTTTTCAACGATAAAGGTATTCAAGGTATCCTCATCTCTTATCATACTGTGTACGCATTCTAATTTCGAGGGCTTAAATTCCATAAGGAGGGGAGATTGTGAGACCCCAGATTTTATCAATAAAAATTTAAATTTTGTCGAAATAATTTTAATATTATGGTGTGAATTTGAGATAAATATTATAGTTGTGGGTAGTATTTATAAATTTTGCAAAGTATGCAAGTGGTTATATTATATTCGATTGGTCTGGGAATATTCGGTTTAGCAGGAATATTCGCACAACTACTCAATCATTGGTGGACCCCATAATAGAATTATCATTTGATCGAGAAAACGACAAAAAATATTTTATTGAAATAACGGCGGAAGTTTCTTTGTGGTTATCGTTGAACTACCGGTAGAGTAAAAGTACAGAATACGTGTGGTCGCATAAGAAAGATACCAGTATTGATTATCGATGCTTATGTGAGAAGTTTCGGTTTGATTCCATTATTGTCGATTAATAATATGAATTATTATAAGCGATAATGACGCTTTGTTTTATTCGTATTATTAACGTAATAAAATGTAAACATCTTTTATATAAAATAGAATACTTTATTAAAGTTATTTTATAAATGTAATATATTATATTTTATTACGATAGTGTTGCAGATATAGTGTTTTGCATAGTGTTTTGCATAGTATTGCATAGTGTTTGCATAGTAAAATGTTTTTATATAAATAGAATATATTATATTTTATTTAAAAGATTTTCTTTAAATATGGACCGTCGATTAAAGTAAATCAATCTGGACCGTTTCATGGATTAGTTACTACGCATTCCATTTTCCTATAAATAAGCTCATTCCTTCATTATTTTCTTTTAATTCATTGAAACTCTGAGAGAGAAATTATAGAGAAGTTATATAGAGAAAGTTATAGAAAGAAGAAGAGTATTCGCTACTTCACTACTTTATATTCAGCTTTTTACTACAGTAAGGGTGTTATTCTTTCTTCTTGAAGAGAACTTCATTATTCCATTCATTATTATTCGTTGAATAACTCCGTAAAAGTGGCATACCCTATACATAACCTCGTGATACGCCAGATACCCTATACTTGGTGAAATCCTTATGTTATTCCATTCTTATTATTACATTGGAATAACTCGTGATATCTGTGATTTACCCTATACTTGGTGACATTCTTCTATTATTTCATTGGAACATCATGCATGTGTTTTACAAGGACTGGTAAATTTTATTATTCTCGTTGGAACATCTCATCATGTGTTTTACAGGAGGACCGGTTAAAATTTTTATTATTACATTGGAACATCCTGCTCGTGTGTTTTACACCGGACCTGGTTATCTTTTATCATTACATTTGAATATCCTATCTGTGTTTTACACCGGATCCGGTTCCATCTTTATTATTCTCATTGGAACATCCTCCGATTGTGAATTTCACCGAATTCGTTCCGTTATTATTATTCTCATTGAATAACACGTACATGCTGGCACCGCATGCATGGTGATTTCTTTTGTTATTCCATTCTTTATTATACCCATTAGTTAAAACTTTGACTTTATACTCCATGAAATTAGTAGAATATCCTCGATATTTGCGTTTCATCCAAAGATCTTTTCACGGAAATATTCTTCCGATCATTCTTGAATTTTACTCTATGTAAACAAAGATTATGTTGACAATTTGGACGTTAATAATTCATGGATTAAATAATTCTTGAACTTGTTTTATTGAATTATTATGTCATTGTCATCATCCTCATGTTATATTATGTTATCTTTCGCTTACGCATGCATAGATGAACTTAGTATGATTATGACGAGGATCATTCAGTATAATCATGACTTGATATAAATGATGTGACAAAAGTCCTCGGTGGTTCGTAATGCAAATGATGGATAGTTTTTTGGTATGATTATGACCAGGGGTGATTCGGTATAGTCATGACCATTGATAACTTGATGAAAATCCTGACCGTGGTGCGTAGTGATTAGATGTGGTGGTTTATTTATTGTGAGTCTCAATGATAAAAATTGATGAAAACCTTTTAAAACCTAAAAGATAGTAGACTTTATTCTCTACTTGACTCTTTTAATGGATTGCTAATTCACCGCAGCTTAAACTGGTTGTCTATTGTATTTTATCGTTTAACATCGTTCAAGGCTAATGATAATTTATTCGCATTATCTTAGTCATAATATTTCTTATTGGGCTAGTTGAGCTCACCTTTTCTTTCATTGTTCTCTTGTGAAATGAGAACATAGCCGGGACGCAGTCTGGGAACGTAAGTAATGGTCCAGAGGATAAGATTAGTAGTCCTCACTATTCTCGTGAAATAGTGTGATAATAGTTGTAATGAGGACTCCTTTTGAGTTTGTATAATATCTAGTAGACAATATTTGTATTCAAACTCACGGTTTATGTCGTATTGCATACACTACGCTTAGGTTAGTAAGTGTATTTGAATTTATGTACCATGTAAAGTGGCGACCCAAGATGGGTGACGTATATCTAATTTTGGGGCGGCGCACATACATGGTGATTTCTTTTTGTTATTCTATTCTTTATTATACCCGGTTGGTTAACACTTTGACTTCTATACTCCATGAAATTAGTGGAATATCTCGATATTTGCGTTTCATCCAAAGATCTTTTCATGGAAATATTCTTACGATCATTCTTGAATTTTACTCTACAAAACGAAGATCATGTTGATAATTTGACGTTAATAATTTCTGGATAAAATAATTCTTGAACTTGTTTTATTGAATTCTTATATCATTGTCATCATCCTCATGTTTATATTATGTTGAAAGTCATCCGTGGCACTGTAGTGCATAGATGGACTTGGTATGATTATGACTGAGAGACTATTCTTGTAATCATTAACCGTAATGTTACAAATGATGTGATAAAAATCCTCGATGGTCAGTAGTGCATTGGTGGACGATTGTTGGCATGATCATGACCATTAATGAATACACAAATATTCTGGCCCGTAGTGCATGAATAATTGTGGTCGTGATACTAAAGAATATCCTTGGCAGTAGTGCGGGGTGATTCGATGATGTGGAATATTTATTAAAAGTCGAGTCTCACTATAATAAATGATGAAAAACCTTTTAAAACCTAAAAGATAGTAGACTTTATTTTCTACTTGACTCTTTTAATGGATCGCTTATTATTACCGCAGCTTAAACCTGGTTGTCTCATTGTATTTTATCGGTTTAACATTGTTGAAGACTATTGATAATTTATTCGCATTATCTTAGTCATAATATTTCATTGGGCTAGTTGAGCTCACCCTTTCTTTTCCTGTTCTTCTGTGAAATGAGAATATATTTGGGACGAAAGTCGGGGAAACAGTGATGGTCCCGAAGATAGCATTAGTAGTCCTCACTATTCTCGTGAAATAGTGTGATAATAATTGTAATGAGGATTTTTTTGAGTTTGTATAATATCTAGAGGCGATATTTGTATTTAAACTCACAGTTTATATCGTATTGTATACCATACGCTTATGTTAATAAGTTGTATTTAAATTACGTACCATGTAAGTGGCGACCCAAGATGGGTGATGTATACCTAATTTTGGGGCGCCACAAGAAGTACCTTTTGCATTCTCGGGTGAATATATTCTTGAATTGCTCCTCATCCGCTTTGCTTTATAGTCCCGAGAACCCCTAGGATGAGGTATCCTCTTGAGATGCTTAGGAATATGGGTGCATTACGTGTCTTTGAATCTGAACTTGTGAAATTTTAAGCAGGCATCTCCAGAAGAAAAGTATCTGTATGGTGCCCCCGGTGGATTCTCTGGAGTGTGATTTACGGATATACTTGGTGAAACTCTCCGTCACTTGGTGATGAGGATACTCGAGGCAAAGATGCCTTATTTGTATTCCGAGGTGCATGCTCCTGGATCAGTCTCTTCGTTGTTGCGACCATAATCCCGAAAACCGATAGTAGGCGGGATACCCTCTTGATCAATCGGAAAATGGTCATTGGGACTTCATCTACTCGCTTCGACCATCATCCCAAGACCAATAGGCGTGATTACTCTTCGGTCAAACAAGAAATGGCTGTTGGGACTTCATCTACTCTGCTTCGACCATCATCCCGAAGACCAATAAGGCAGATTACCCTCTTTGGTCAAACAGGAAATGGCTATTGGGTCTTCATCTACACTGCTTCGACCATCATCTTTATCACTGACCACTTTGGTCTTTGAATTATGGGCGGGTGCCTTTTACTTGCTTTTGGTCATGATCCGCTTCTTTATCAAAGAACAAAGACCAACCATCTTGGGGCTAAGCCCGTGGGATCTCGAACGAGAACCCCCTGATTGGTGCCATAACTTCCGATGTAGAACAACTAGAAATATTGTGATTGATAGCTCAAGAACACTAGAAAAAAGCCCTCCTTCTAGCGCCAATGTTAACGCCAGGATCTTCTGCCACGTCCCAATCACGTAAGACGCCTCGATCTCCGCAGACAAGAAACACGATAAACACCACAAGCTCGACGGCGGTTCCACGGGGATAGCTCAGCGTGAGAGTCGAGATATCGTGTTCACAAGGTTAAACAATGGAGGAATATAATTTCTAGTTTCTTAAGAGAGAAATAATAATTCTCTGTGTATATGTGATTATGAATGAAGAAGTGTATGAGAACGTACCTCTTTGTGAAGACTTCCTTGCTAAGTTATACTCTCTTTGCTTGGATTACTATGCCACCCACTACTACCTGACACACCCCTTTGATCTGATGGGTTCTGCCGACTGCATGTAGTTTATCCACTGCTTTTGGTCATCATTACTACTGGCCACTTAGGTTATGATCCCATCCACATTAAAGCATGGCAGTTCTCTAGTCAACCGTCATGCTTTTTCATCATTACAAATCAAAGATGTAGATATTTAAATATATGATGGGTCAACCCACCGATCGGGTCCGATCTTTAGAAGGACTTAATAAAGATAATAAAGTGACTAGATCCAATAATGTCAACACCCAATAGTGAAGACCCAATGGACTAACTGAATATGTAGGCCCAATCCATTCGGTCTAATAGGAGAAATATCACGACCCAACATGAGTCATTGTCGATTAGGGGCGCCTAATATTACCAAAACAACCTAATAACCAGCAATTATAATTAGGGATAAATACATTTTTGGTACCTGTACTAGGACCCGACTTACAAGTTGGTACCCAAAGTGAAAAAACTTACAAAATGGTTATTGTACTCGAAAATTGTTGCAATCCGTTAAACAATAGGGTTTCATCCATGTTCCGTTTGAAAATTTGATAGGTCAGATGTAAAGGATGACATGGCGATGACTGGGCAACAAAGCTTAATTGATGTGTATTTCCCATTTATAAAAGATGATCAGCAAAAACCGAAGAGATCCAAGCTCGATATTTGGGGGAAAATTTTTTTAGGGTTCTTTTCATTCTTCCTTCTTCTTTCGCTCACCAAAAATCGAAGAGATCGAACAACAAAAACAAAGAGCTCGATATTTGGGGGAAAAAATTAGGGTTCTTCTCTCATTCTTCCTTCTTCTCTCATTCTTCCTTCTTCTTCTTCTTCGGGTTTTCGATTGTTTAATTGAAAGGATGAGCTCGTCTTGGAGTGGAATTGTAAATGAAATCGGGAAGAAGATTGTAGTTCATGCAACAAAATGAATGGATTACACCGGACTTCCCAAGTCGGTGTCCGTGGAGCAATGGTGCAAATGTGGGAGGCAAAGAAAGATGGAACAAAATATCGAGGAAGGCGATTTATTGGGTGTATTAATTATCGGGTAAGATTTCGGAAAGATGTTTTTTTTATTTCTTTTCATATGATTATGATCAAAAAATGGTCTTGGTGTGTTCTTCGTGTAATCAGACGGGAGAACTTATCGCGGTTTCTTTAAATGGTACGATCCACCATTTCTGAACGAGCCAAAGATGTTATCAAGATTTGACATTACAATTGAAGATGAAAGCAAAGAGATGTTGGTTAAATTGAAGAATGAAAATAGTGAGAAAACCAAGGATCGGAAAGAGTTGGCGTAATTCAAGGTAGTTGGGATAAGTATTTACCATTGGTGGAATTCTCCTACAACAATGCTTATCGAGCAAGTATAGGTGTGGCTCCATTCAAGCATTATATGGACGAAAATGTCATTCTCCAATATGTTGGGATGAGGTGGGTGAAGCAACATTGTTGGGACCCGAAAGTTAAGACGTATTTATCACCGAAAAGATCCAAATGATTCGACAACGATACAAATGGCACAAGATCGAATAAAAGAGTTATGCGGATCTTCATCGAAAGGACGTGGAATTTAAATGTAGGGATCATGTATTGTTGCGAGTTGCTTCCATGGAAGGAGTTACAAGATTTGGGAAGAGAGGAAAGCTCAATCCACGATTTATGGTCCATTTTCAGAAGACCTCAAATTTTTAAATAAAAAGGAATTTCCTTTATTTATTATTTTGAAATAGTAAGGGTTGATTTGATTAATGTGGATAGTTAAGGGTTAAATACGCAAATATTTCAAAATAAGCAAGTGGTTATAAAATATTCATTATCGTTGGGAATATTCGTTGGTCGTGGAATATTCAGATCGTTTGAGAATATTCAGACGACGACTGCAGCAGCCCATGTGTGGGCCCCATAACTAAAAAGCTTATCGATGAAGAAAACGACAAATATAAGTTGTTTTTAAATAACTACAGTAGTTGTTACAAGTAATATCGTTGAATACCCGTGGTTAAAAACACACTAATACGCGTTGTTGAAACAAGAAGATACCAGATTGCACCAATTATTGATTCTTACGTAAGAAGGCACTACTCAATAATGGTTACAGAATTATCGCTCAAAGATTTTATTTAAAGTTAATAATCATTGCATATTGATATTTTATATCATTGTTGTTTCAATAAATCACATTACACAAGATTTTTCATTATCAAGCAATAATTCATATTATCCTAATAATATTATTAGATAACATTATTGGCAATGTCTAGAAAGTTCGTCTAAGGAGAGGTTTGGTCACCTAATGCGCCGCCAAGTTAAGAAATTTTTATCGAAAGCCCCTCTTCCTGAACCGCCTCGTCACAATATTGTGATTCTCGTAATATTATTTGTGAATAATTAATTATTGATTTATATGATGAGGAAAATATTGATTTTATGTGGATATAGATGGAGAAAATTTTAAAATGACAATTGTTGAAAATTAATATTTTATCTTTTTCTCGATAAAATAATTCATTTAAATATATTATTTTAATAATATATTAACGGTGATATTTTTACAACTAATGTGGGATATATGAGTATACGAGGAGGAAGAGTATTTTTGTTGCAATAAATGTTTAAAACATGTTAAACATGCTCATGTGGACCCCATTTATCGATCGAAATTTGATTATAATGTAAAATCGCCTGCTTGTGGATTTTTGGTCAATTTCTATTTGGAATTTGGAAAACTTTCTTCCGCAAAGTTGTAGAGAATTGAATTTCCTATAAAACTCGCGAGATTCGAATTTTCTGATGAAAGGGCTATTTATTATGAATTGAAGTTCAAGTTCAAATAATCGATTTTTGAAGTTTAAATTATTTTATTTAAGAAAACGTTTTTTTTTGCAATGGCCCACATGTGATATAAATGATCTGAAATCAGATTTCTAAGGTGGGCTTGAATTTTTTAATTATATTATTATTTTATTAAATTTTTCTTGTGTGTTCTAAAGATTTTCCTATAAATAGGTGCTTAGTTAGAATTGAAAATCACACCGTAAATCAAGTTTTTTCTCTCTATATTATCGAAAGTATTCTTGTGAGTATTTTGAGTATACTTTGAGTATTGCTAGACGGTGCAAGTTCCTTCAAAGACTATACCCTAGATTCTAGCTGTAAGATCGATCTTCGAGGTAAGTGGATATTATTTTTTTTCAGAATGATATTATTTCTTCAATATCATTATCAAATGTTGATCCAAGTTTTATCAAATTTGGAACTTTTTCATGCTCTGGGTTACTATTCACGAAGTTACTATTCATGAGTTACTATTCACGAAGTTACTATTCATGAAGTTACTATTCACGAAGTTACTATTCACGAAAGTACTATTCATGAAGCGTGAAGATGTTTTTTGTGGAATTTCTATCTTTTGGTGTCTGAGTTACTATTCACGATATCAAGACTATTCACGATACTCAAGACTATTCACGATACAGACTATTCAATTTAAAAATAAAATTTCTTCTTTTCGTCCAAAATATCTATTCGGATACTAACTCGATCAGATCCATGTTTTGATCATTCTCGAATTTTACACCACTATGATTATTTTTGAGGTATTTTTGGACGTGGATAAAACCAAGTACTAATCCTTAATCCTTAATCCTTGTCATTTTGTTTCATCGGATTCGCTTTTAAAAAAAAATATATTTTCATCATCCTCGCCTTAAATGATGATATTATGGAATATCTTTGGCCCAGAAAGGCAAAGATGAATGATTTCTTAAGAATATCTTCGCCCAGTAGTGCAAAAGATGAATGATTTCAAGAATATCTTTTCGCCCGAAAGTAAAAGATGAACATGTGTTTAAATGAATATGATTAATCGATGAATATCTTCGGCCCAGAGTGCAAAAGATGAATATTTGATTCCGTATGTATATCGATTGATGTTACAGGATAAAAGATAGACGATGAACTTTTAAATTCATACATGTAAGATAGTAGTTTGCATTCTCTACTTAACTCTTCTAATGAATTATTATTTCCGCCGCTAATATTGATTTAAAATTTGTTGTCTATCAGATTCTATTATATTTTTTCCTCGTCAAGACTAACGATAATTTGTCAGATATTATCTTAGTCATAATATTCTTTATCGAGCTAGTTGAGCTCACCCTTTTCCTTTTTGTTCCATTTTTCTCTCAGAGGCTAGAATATACGATAGTATTTAGCCTGGGTATGGAATGAAGGTTTTAGAAAGGATTGTTTAGTAGTCCTCACCATTTTTGTAAAATAATGTATCAATAAATGTGATGAGGATTTATTTGAGTATAGATATTGTCTGTAAGATAATATTTGTATTCAAACTCACGCTTTTATCGTTGTAATAATAAAGTCAGTAGTTGTTTCGCATCACGACGACAACTCGTAATGGTGATGTATACCTATTTTGGGGGGCCACAGCTTGGTATCGTAGCTTTAGGATACGATCTCGGTGAGATCGGGGAATGTAATCCAGAGGGAGAGACGAGTAAATCCTTCGCTAAAGGTGTCCTACCTAAGCTTATTTGTTAGTTGGTCAAGATATAGGATATTATGTGATATATTGATTTTTTAATTAACCCTTTGTTTTATGACAAAGATTTGAGAATGTCGAATCGAGAATATTAACAATGGAAATGAGACCGTGGAGACGCTCAGACTCACCAACGAGGAGAACGGCAACAGTCGGGCAATGTTCCTCCCGTGAACAACACCATCGAAAGCGTAGATGATGAACGAGGGATGTTTAGAAGTTTTTTTGCAGCTCATGCAAAATCGCATTTAGGAGACTCGTGTTCAAAATACAGGAGGAAATGATAGAATTCACGGGTTGTCACAAATGCAAGTTAGCTTCAAAGAGTTGGGACCACCGTAATTTAAGGGAAAGCCGATCCGATCACGGCGGAAACACGGGTCAAACAAATTACCAAGATATTCGATGTCTGGGATGCACGGAGAATGAAGGTTCCATTCGCCACCTTTATGTTCCGCGGGCGAAAGGCGCATCATCGGTGGAGTCTCAGTGAAGTTGCACTCCATCCAAACCGCACTCAAAGATGTCTCGGGAGACGCTTTCAGAAGCTATTTAATGACAAATACTTTTCCGAAAGTGTTCGCTATACGTAAGGAAGTGGAGTTCATCGATTGAACAAACAAAACGACGATTGTTGTCTCAAAGACGAGGCAAAGTTTGCAGAGTTATCCGTGTTTCAGACCTCATTTGGTGGAGAATGAGGAACGATGACACGGATGTTTTTAGAGGTTTTAAACCCCAAGATACGCCAAGATCTCATTTCTCATAAATTTTCTTTATTCAGATGTTGTAAACAGGCTCAATTATTAGAGCGAGATAACGAGTACTACGGCCAACCGAGGGACCACAACCAGGATCGATCGTAGATAGTAGCCAATGTAATAATGATAACCAATGAGAAAGAAACAGACGGACAAAATGGTAACCACTGGTGGTAATCATGGCCATGAAAATGTAAGAAGCGAAATGAGGAGATTTTAAAAAGAGGAGATTTAACAACGACTATGTGAAGACGATAAAGGTCGGCAAAGAATCGGTTCTAAGGGAGGAGAATCCACCACCCATTATATGCTACAAATGCGAAAAGAGGGACATATCACCCAAACCGCCCACAACAGCTCAAGGTATGCTATAATTGTGGAAAGGAAGGACATATCGCCGAGATCAGACAAGAATAAAACCTAGTTCAATGGGGACGGTGACTCAAAAGATCGTCTCTGTAAAAGTCAAAGTCAACGATTCCGGAAGAAGTTTTGTGTGGATCGGTCATAATGCGAGGAACCCAAACGAGGTGATCACGGTAAGCTATTTATAAATTCTCGCTAAGTTTATACCTTACTTGATACCGGTATACCCATTCATTTATCTCTCCCGCATGTGCTCAACGCTTAAACTCGACCGAGAAATTAGACTTTGACCTATCTGTGGAAACTCCGCTAGAGAAACTTTCATCACATCCATCGCTTATAAATCTTGTTTGATTCAAGTTGGCACCATTACCTTACCGCTGACCTTATCTCTTTAAAGATACTTGCTTTTGATGTGATTTTAGGATTGATTGGTTAACTACTCATCATGCCAAAATTGATTGTTTTCGTAAGGTGTTAGTTTTCATATTCCTAACCAACCCGTTGTATTTAATTCAAGCAACTAAACCATTAAAATCAATCACTATCATATCTAATCATAAAGCTATTCGCTTATTAAAAAACGGATGTCAAGCTTTCTTAGCCCATGTTATGGATTTGAATAAAGACACGCCAAATTTGAATAATATTCCCGTTGTTATCGACTTTTCCGACGATTTCAAGAACTTCCTTGGCCTACCCCGTAACGTGAAGTCAATTCTTTATCGATCTTGAACCCGCACAAAGCCCATTTCTAAAACCCCATATCGAATGGCTCCTATTGAACTTCGTGGAGTTAAAGGTCCAACTACGTGAAATGTTGGACATCGGCTTCATCTGGCCCCAAGACATCTCCTCGGGGTGCTCCCTGCTTTTATTTCAGAAAGAAGAAAGACGGAGTATGCGATTTCAGATCGACTATCTGGAATCGAACCATGTCACCATCAAGAATAGGTATCCTCACCTCGTATTGATGACTTGTTTGACCAACAAGTAAAGGGCACAATTCTTTTCAAAAATCGATCTTCGCTCGATATCATCACCAAGATTAGAATCGAGGATATTCCAAAGACCGCCTTCGTAACTCCCCAGATGGGCATTATGAATTTTTAGTCATGTTTTCTGACTAACTAATGCTCCCGCGGCTTTCATGGATATGATGAACCGAGTATTCAAGGAATATTTGGATCAATTCGTTGTTGTCTTTATTGATGACATCCTCATATATTCCAAAAGTCGTGAAGATCATGAGCACCATTTGAAGTCGGTACTCCAAAGGCTTCGTGAAAACCAACTATATGCCAAATTGAAGAAATGCGAAGTTCGCTCGAGGAAGTAGCATTCCTTGGGCACGTGGTGTCGAAACATGGAGTATCCGCTGATCCCGCCAAGATCAAGCAATACAAAGTGGGAGCAACCAAGTTCATGATCAAGACGAGTTTTTTGGGCTTACCGGTTATTATCTGAGATTCGTGGAAGGTTTTTTCTAATCGCTACTCCATTAACTCGCCTAACTCCTAAGGATACAAAATTCGCTTGGAGCAAGAACGCGAGAAAAGTTTCCAAGAGCTTAAGAGAGACTTATTTCTAAGACTGTTTCTAACAATACCATCCGTCTTGGATGGATTTGTTATCTACAAATGATGCTTCGTGCAAAGGGTTAGGATGTGTTCTCACGCAACGGGAAAGTCATAGCCTATGCCTCATGACAACTTAAAGAGTATGAGAGGAATTATCCTACTCATGATCTAGAGTCACAAGCAGCAATGCTTTTGCCGCTTAAAAAATATGGAGGCACTATCTATACGGGGAGAAAGTGGAGATATATTCGCACCATAAAAGCCTTAAATATTTCTTCACTCAAAAAGAACTCAACACGCGGCAAATGACGCTGGCTCGAGCTATTGAAAGACTACGACCACACTATTCAATACCATCCCGTAAAGTTTAACGGTAGCCGACGATCGAGTAGAAGATCATACGCGGAACGAAAAGCGATGATGTCAAGTATACGACAGAGCCAACTTTAATAGAAAAAGTTAAGGTCGCTTCAAGCCACCGAATCTTGAGTCGATGCGTATGAAGAAGAAAGTACAAGAAGAAGGAGCTATTCCTAAGCTTAGAATCGATGAAGAAGGAATACTTGAGTCCACTCTAGACTTTCAGGTTCCTAACGACTCGATTTGAAGTACAAGATTACGATGGAGGCACACAATACGCCATTTGCAATCCATCTCGAAGTACTAAAATGTATCGTGATCTTCACATACATTTTGGTGGAACAATATGAAGAGAGAGATTGCAAAGTTTATCTCGATGTGTTTAACTTGCCAACAGTAAAGCGCGAGCATCTTGTACCTAAGGGTCCCGCAGAACCACTTGAGATTCCGGAATGGAAGTGGGAACACATTACTATGGATTTCGCACGGGTCTTCCTACGGCTTTTCAAGGCATCAATGCTATTTGGGTTATTGTTGATAGATTAACCAAGTCCGCGCTCATTTTTTCGCCGACACGGAGACTTATTCCTCGAACGCCTTGCTAGTATGATTTGAATGAGATTGTGAGGTTGCATGGCATGCCCAGATCCATAGTTTTGATCGTGACCCAAGATTCACTTCAAGATTTTGGGTTAGCTTGCAAAAAGCTATGGGCACGGATTTGCGATTTAGTTTAAGATACCATCCCCAAACCGGACGGACAATCGAGAGGACTATTCAAACTCTCAAGATCTATTAAGACTCGTGGTCCTAGACTTCAAGGTAGTTGGGATAAGTATTTACCATGGTGGAATTCTCCTACAACAACAAAGCTTATCGTGCAAGTATAGGTGTGGCTCCATTCAAGCATTATATGGACGAAAATGTCGCTCTCCAATATGTTGGGACGAGGTGGGTGAAGCAACATTGTTGGGACCCGAAAGTTAAGACGTATGATCACCAAAAGATCCAAATGATTCGACAACGATACAAACCAAGACAAGATCGACAAAAAGAGTTATGCGGATCTTCATCGAAAGGACGGAATTTAAATAGGGGATCGCGATTGTCATGAAGTTGCTTCCATGGAAGGGAGTTACAAGATTTGGGAAGAGAGGAAAGCTCAATCCACGCATTTATCGTCCATTTCAAATTCTCGACCGAGTAGAAATGTAGCCTATAGACTTCAAGCATACTTCCGAGTATGTATGTCTCGTGTTCATAATGTGTTTCATATATCCGCATTTCAGAATATGTGAAAGACCAACCACGTTATCGAAGTTTAGAACCGACGAGATAACCAAGACTTAACGATGAGGAGGTACCTGCCAAGATCTTGGATAGGAAGGAGTACGTCCCACGCCAAGAAAGGTCATACCACAAGTTAAAGTTTTGTGGAGGAATCATGCTATAGAGGAAATGACCGGGAATTGAAACGGAAATGAAAGCGAGGTATCCTCACCTTTTCAAACACCAGTACGACGCCAATTTCGAGGACTAAATTTCATAAGGAGGGAGGTTGTAAGACTCAAATTTTTAAATAAAAAGGAATTTCCTTTATTTATTATTTTGAAATAGTAAGGGTTGATTTGATTAATGTGGATAGTTAAGGGTTAAATACGCAAATATTTCAAAATAAGCAAGTGGTTATAAAATATTCATTATCGTTTGGGAATATTCGTTTGGTCGTGGAATATTCAGATCGTTTGGGAATATTCGTACGACTAAGGCAAGACCATGTGTGGGCCCCATAACGGAAAGCGATTGGATGAAGAAAACGACAAATATAAGTTGTTTTTAAATAACTACAGAAGTTGTTATCAATTAATATCATTGAATACCCGTGGTTAAAACACACTAATACGCTGGTTGTTGAACAAGATTACCAGATTGCACCAATTATTGATTCTTACGTAAGAAGGCACTACTCAATAATGGTTACAAGAATTATCGCTCAAAGATTTTATCGAGTTAATAATTGTCCGCGTTGATATTTTATATTATCGTTGTTTCATAATAATCATCATTACACAAGATTTTTCATTATCGAAGCAATAATTCATATTATCCGAATAATATTATTAGATAACATTATTGGCAATGTCTAGAAAGTTCGCTCTAAGGAGAGGTTTGGTCACCTAATCAAGGCGCCAAGAAGAAGAAATTTTATCGAAAGCCCCCTCTTTCCTGAACCGCCGCCGGTCATCAATATTGTGATTCGTAATATTATTTGTGAATAATTAATTATTGATTTATATGATGAGGAAAATATTGATTTTATGTGGATATAGATGGAGAAAATTTTTAAATGACAATTGTTGAAAATTAATATTTTATCTTTTTCTCGATAAAATAATTCATTTAAATATATTATTTTAATAATATATTAACGGTGATATTTTTACAACGTAATGTGGGATATATGAGTATACGAGGAGGAAGAGTATTTTTGTTGCAATAAATGTTTAAAACATGTTAAACATGCTCATGGACCCCATTTATCGAATCGAAATTTGATTATACCGTAAAATCGCCCGCTTGTGGATTTTGGCCAATTTCTATTTGGAATTTGGAAAACTTTCTTCGCAAAGTTGTAGAGAATTGAATTTCCTATAAAAACTCAAGAGATTCGAATTTTCTGATGAAAGGGCTATTTATTATGAATTATTCAAGTTCAAGTTCAAATAATCGATTTTTGGAAGTTTTAATTATTTTATTTAAGAAAACGTTTTTTTTGCAATCGAGTGGCTCATGTGATACAAATGATCTGAAATCAGATTTCTAAGGTGGGCTTGAATTTTTTAAATTATATTATTATTTTATTAAATTTTTCGCTTTGGTGTTCTAAAGATTTTCCTATAAATAGGTGCTTAGGTTAGAATTGAAAATCACACCGTAAATCAAGTTTTCTCTCTATATTATCGAGAGTATTCTTGTGAGTATTTTGAGTATACTTTGAGTATTGCTAGAGATCAGTGCAAGTTCCTTCAAAGACTATACCCTAGATTCTAGCTGTAAGATCGATCTTCGAGGTAAGTGGATATTTTTTTTTCAGAATGATATTATTTCTTCAATATCATTATGTCGAAATGTCGATCCAAGTTTTTATCAAATTTGGAACTTTTTCATGCTCTGGGGTTACTATTCATGAGTTACTATTCATGAGTTACTATTCACGAAGTTACTATTCATGAAGTTACTATTCACGAAAGTTACTATTCATTTAGTACTATTCATGAAGCGTGAAGATGTTTTTGTGGAATTTCTATCTTTTTGGTGTTGAGTTACTATTCACGATACTAAGACTATTCACGATACTAAGACTATTCACGATACTCAGACTATTCAATTTAAAAATAAAATTTCTTCTTTTCGTCTCAAAACATCTATTCGGATACTAACTCGATCAGATCCATGTTTTGATCATTCTGAATTTTACACCACTACGATTATTTTTGAGGTATTTTTGGACGTGGATAAAACCAAGTATTTAATCCTTAATCCTTAATCCTTGTCATTTTGTTTCACGGATTCGCTTTTAAAAAAAAAATATTTTCATCATCCTCGCCTTAAATGATGATATTATGGAATATCTTTGGCCCAGAAGCAAAAGATGAATGATTTCTTAAGAATATTCGCCCTGTAGTAGCAAAGATGAATGATTTCAAGAATATCTTCGCCCGTAGTGCAAAGATGAACAGTGTTTAAATGAATACGACTAATCGATGAATATCTTCGCCTCAGAAAGTAAAAGATGAATATTTGATTCCGATGTATATCGATTGATGTTACAGGATAAAAGATAGACGATGAACTTTTAAATTCATACATGTAAGATAGTAGTTTGCATTCTCTACTTAACTCTTCTAATGAATTATTATTTCACCATGTAATATTGATTTAAAATTTGTTGTCTATCAGATTCTATTATATTTTTCCTCGTCAAGACTAACGATAATTTGTCAGATATTATCTTAGTCATAATATTCTTTATCGAGCTAGTTGAGCTCACCCCTTTCCTTTTTGTTCCATTTTTCTCGTGAGGCTAGAATATAGCGAAAGTATTTAGCCTGGGTATGGAATGAAGGTTTTAGAAAGGATTGTTTAGTAGTCCTCTCACCATTTTTGTAAAATAATGTATCAATAAATGTGATGAGGATTTATTTGAGTATAGATATTGTCTGTAAGATAATATTTGTATTCAAACTCACGCTTGTTTTAATCGTTGTAATAATAAAGTTGTAGTTGTTTCGCACTCATGTATCGACAACTCGTAATGGGTGATGTATACCTATTTTGGGGGCGCCTAGAGATAGCAATCAATGAATAATGATAACCGGCGGAGAAAAAGCAGACGGACAAAAATGGTTACCACTCGTGGTGGTAATCATGGCCATGAAAAAGAAAAGCGAGTCGGGAGGAGATTTTAAAAGAGGAGATTTAACAACGACTATGTGAAGAGAAGATAAAGTCTTGGCAGAAGAATCGGTTCTAAGGGAGGAGAACGACCACCCATCATATGCTACAAATGCGGAAAAGAGGGACATATCGGTCAAACCGCCCACAACAGTTCAAGGTATGCTATAGTTGTGGAAAGGAAGGACATATCGCCGAGAGATCAGATGCAGAGCGAAACCTAGTTCAATGGGGACGGTGACTCAAAAGATCATCTCAGAAAAGTCAAAGTCAACGATTAGGAAGAGCGTTTGTTGTGATCGGGTCATAATGCGAGGAACCCAAACGAGGTGATCACGGGTAAGCTATTTATAAATTCTTGCAAGTTTATACCTTACTTGACACCGGTGCTACCCATTCATTTATCTCTCTGCATGTGCTCAACGTTTAAACTCGACTCGGAAAAATTAGACTTTGACCTATCTCGTGGAAACTCCGTTAGAGAAACTTTCATCACATCCACATTGTTTATAAATCTTGTTTGATTCAAGTTGGCACCATTACCTTACATTGACCTTATCTCTTTAAAGATACTTGCTTTTGATGTGATTTTAGGGATTGATCGTTAACTACTCATCACGCCAAAATTGATTGTTTTCGTAAGGTTGTTAGTTTTCATATTCCTAACCAACTTTTGTATTTAATTCAAGCAACTAAACCATTAAAATCAATCACTATCATATCTAATCATAAAGCTATTCGCTTATTGAAAAACGGATGTCAAGCTTTCTTAGCCCATGTTATGGATTTGAATAAAGACACGTCAAATTTGAATAATATTCTGTTGTTATTGACTTTTCCGATGTATTTCAAGAACTTCCGGCCTACCCCGTAACGTGAAGTTGAATTCTTTATTGATCTTGAACCCGTACAAAGCCCATTTCTAAAACCCCATATCGAATGGCTCTATTGAACTTCAGGAGTTAAAGGTCCAACTACGAGAATTGTTGGACATCTGGTTTCATCGTCCTAGTACATCTCCTTGGGGTGCTCCTGTTTTATTTGTAAAGAAGAAAGGCGGAGTATGCGATTTTGTATTGACTATCGGGAATTGAACCAACAATTTTAGAAACCATCTCCAACTATCGGTGTTTTCGGTCTCCTGATAGCCCATGCTGATAGATACATTTGATTGTTCCCATCTCTACCCACGGCTGAGATCAGTTGTCCCCCAACAGAGTCTTAAGGAAACATCCATCTAGGCCAATTATGGGTCTACATCCCTCAAGCCAACCCCTTTTCAAAGCATGAAGACATACATAGAACCTCTGCAAGTAAGGCTGATCCGTAGGATTGCTTCTATGTGGAAGAACATCAATTGTATTGTCTTGCATTGGACTTGATCAATTCGTTGGCATAATCCCAAATTTTTCATAGTGTTCCACTAAGTAAATCCCATACATTGCTTAAAGCCCCGCTTCTAATCCTAGAACATTTGCAAAGAGTAATGTCCAACTGAAACTTCTCTTGATCTCATCTTGCATGTCTTTTAACTTCCACTGAGGATTTTTTCTAATTCTGTTGCCATAAAACTCAGCCATGAATTTGACTGATCCCTTCCTGTTTTTGAAAGCCTTGCTACAAGTATGTTTTTTCTGGTATGTCTTAACCTGCAGTGTCTCAGAGGAGCCATCCATTCTGCTTACAAATAACTTCCAATGAAATTTTGGGTTTTACACTGAAAGTGAAACTTTTCCCAAAGTATTTCTAAGGTACCTTACATCTTTTCCTTTTCCCAAACAATATCCTCTAATAGCCTCTCTGAATTCACGAGGTCCACTAAACATCATTCCAACACAGAAGTCAATATCTTTCCTCTTGGTCGGGGGGTCAAATGTTATCATTACTCTTTCACATTCTTTTCCTACTTAGCCTATCTGGTTGATCTACTTCTTCAGCATCTTCACTCTCTTCATCCATAGACCTCAACTGATCTGAATCTTCATATTCACTAGGTGACCACTCCTTATCAGTATCATCTGTATCTCTTCCATCATCATCAGAATTTGCAGTCTATTGTTGCTGAACATTGTCCTGTGTACCTGAGTGTAGATAAGTCTCATCTTCCTGTGTACTTATCATACATTAGTCTCATTTTGACCTCCTTTTCTCCCACCTCTTGCAACTCAATACCACCAAAGATCATCGGGATCTCCAACCTCTTTCATTTGTTTAGTATACTCCTTAAATTTTGATCTTGCATTTTGGTACTCTTCATCACCGCTTAATTGTTCATCATCACCGGTCATGTGGCGCCCCCAAAATAGGTATACATCACCCATTCGAGTCGCCAAATACATGGCATGTAAACAACTACAACTTTATTATCACAACAAGAAAACTTTGAGTTTAAATACAAATATTATCTTCAGACAATATCTATACTCAAATAAATCCTCATCACATTTATTGATACATTATTTTACAAAATGGTGAGGACTACTAAACTATCCTTTCTAAAACCTTCATTCCATACCCCAGGCTGTACTTGCTATATTCTCGCCTCACGAGAAGAATGGAACAAAAAGGAAAAGGTGAGCTCAACTAGCTCGATAAAGAATACTATGACTAAGATAATATACAACAAATTATCGTTAGTCTCCAACAGGAAAAAACGATAGAATCTGATAGACAACAAGTTTCAGGATCAATATTCGTAATGAAATAATAATTCATAGAAGAATTAAGTAGAGAATGAAATCTACTATAATCTATGAATTTAACGATCCATCATCAATATTTTATCCTGTAACATCAATCAATATTCATCTCAAATCAAATATTCATCTTTGCTTTCTGAGGCCAAAGATATTCATCAATCGGTCATGTTCATCTCAACACATTCTCATCTTTGCACTAAAGGCCAAAGATATTCATCAATAATCATTCATCTTTTACTATGAGCCAAAGATATTCAATAATATCATCATTTAAGATCGAGGATGATGAAAATATTTTAAAGAAACGAATCCAATTGAAGAAACAAAATGACAAGGATTAAGGATTCAGTACTTTGTTTTATCCATCAACAATACCTCAAAAATAATCATAGTGGTGTAAAATTCAAGAATGATCAAAACATGGATACAATCAAAGCTAGTATCCGAATAGATAATTTTGGACGAAAAGAAGAAATTTTATTTTTCGATGAATAGTGCTAGATATCGTGAATAGTAACTCAAACACCAAAAGATAGAAATTTAAAAAAACATTTTCACGCCTTCATGAATAGTACTTCGTGAATAGTAACTTCGTGAATAGTAACTCATGAATAGTAACTCGTGAATAGTAACTCATGAATAGTAACCCGACATGAAAAGTTCCAAATTTGATAAAAACTTCAGATCAACATTTCAAAGATAATGATATTGAAGAAATAATATCATTACTGAAAAAAATAATATCCCTTACCTCAAAGAATCAAGACTTGGAAGGAAAGGTCAAGTGATCTTTGAATGAAACTTGTATCTTGAACAAGAACTCTCAAAGTATCTACATACTCACAAAATACGCTCAATAATATAGAGAGAAGAGAAAACTTTGTTTACGTGTGATTTTCAATTTAACTTAGCTCTCTATTTATAGGAAGATGTTAACAGACGGCAAAGCAGACTTAACTTTTGATGATGGCTTTTCGCTACTATTCCCACCCACCACATTTGAAAATTCAATTGAGCACATTTCTCACCAACCAAAAGTGGGGCCCACCAATTCTAAATTTTCCACCAAAATCATTTATAACCTAATTTCTAAATCAGTCACCTCTTAAAATTCATAATAAATTATCGCTCATTTTTAACGGTTTCAAAATTTGTGGACATATACTCAACTTATATATGTATAATATATCCAAAATTACAACGATCCAACTATCGGATTAAATATTATAACTCACACAATAAAGTCGTAATAACACCAATTTGATCTTTTAATACCTCCAATCCGACAAAATACAAATAAAACATCTCTAAAGATTAATTCCTTCATTAATAACCACATAAATAAATCCATCATTTATATTCATATAAAATAAATATTTCCTTATCATATGAATCAATAATTAATTATTCACAAATAATATTACGAGAATCACATTTATGACAACCAGTTGTTCCCGGAAAGAGGGGCTTTCAATAAGGATCTCTCTTCTTTGCTTGCGCAATTAGGTGACCAAACCTCTCCTTAGATGTAACTTTCTAGACATTGCCAATAATGTTATCTAATAATATTATTCAAATAATATGAATTATTTATCCGATAATGGGAAATATCAAAGTGACAATTATTGAAACAATAATAATATAAAATATCAACGCAACAATTATTGAATCAATAAAATAAAATATTGAGCGATAACTACGTGAAAATTATTTAGTAGTGCTTTCTTACGTAAGGATCAATAATTCAATAATATCTTTATGCAATACAGTATGTCTTCTTGTGCAACCACGCGTATTATTGTATTTTAACCAACCGGGTATTCCAATGTCTTAATTCTGTAATAACTACGCCGTTATTTATAACCACCCAAACTTTGTCGTTTTCCTCATCCAATCGCTTTCAGTTATGGGGCCCCACATGGTCGCTTGGTGGTAAATACGAATATTCCCGAAAAGATACGAATATTTCACGACCAAATGAATATTCAAACAACAATGAATATTTTTAACCACTTGCTTATTTTGAAATATTTGCGTATTTAACCCTTAACTATCCACATTAATCAAATCAACCCTTACTATTTCAAAATAATAAATAAAGGAAATTCCTTTTTATTTAAAAAATTTTGGGGTCTTCAAGTCAAGTCAAGATCGAGTCCTCGAACTTTCATCACTAGTGAAGTCACCATCCTGACATTGTTCCCTCAGATTCACCCCATTGTTCTCCTCATTTTCATTTTCTTCGAGCTTACTAAGTAGATCAAGGTTCTTGAGATAATCGGGGTGATCCTCGTCAAGTTTATGATCCACAAAACTTCTACAGTCATATCTTTTCTTGAAGCTTTAATTAAATCTCTAATCGAATCATCATCATGAATTAATCTAAACCCTTCACCATATTTAAAGAAAACCGTAGCAGAGTAGTATGGTACCTTAACATATGAGCCATTTGTTCATTTTATCGTGTAGTGCACAAGAAATCGGGATCACTAGGACAACCTTTTTCAACCCTCCTACATAGTGTTCGTGGGCTCGGTGACAAACTCTCCACCATAGTGCACAATTAATGAAATCATATCTCACAAACGTAAAAAAAAAAATAACATAGACTAAGCAATGAACAGTGATACTGAGCACAAGAGCACAAGAGGTGTTCTTATTTGTAGATTCAACACATATCATTAATTCAACACCAAGAGAATAAATTTTGGGAAAACGACCACAAACATCCAACAAGGTGGGCATTAACCACATAAAGTAAGCATAAACAAAGATTAAGTTCAAAATCTAGGGCACGCGGAACAAATCTTTTAACACTCAAATAAAGGGTTTGGGTGCTTACTTAAAATGGAACACATAGAATCAAAAATAAGGGTTTGAGTGCTAACTTTTTGTTGTCGAACAAATTTGGGGATATATAAATCTGGCCGAATCGACTGTAAGGCTTGAATATCTGAATCTCTGGATGAGATCGACTTCGAAGCTCTTCTCTCTCTCAGATTGTCTCGCGTTTAATCTTTCTCCCTAACCCTTATGTCACGTGAGAAGTATTATTCCCTCAATACTGATGTGTCTAAGGCCATATACATATTATTATCCACGTCAGTTGAGGAAGCCACATCAGAATTTTTCATCTACTACGTTAGTCAATTTTAACGATTATTTCAAAATTGTAAAGTACAAGCACCAGATCTGAACAATTTTTGAGTACAATAACCATTTTGTAAGTTTTTTCACTTTGGATACCAACTTATAAGTCGGGTCCTAGTACAGGTACCAAAAATGTATTTATCCCATTATAATTATAATGGTAATCGATGACCAAAACCCAATTGGATTATAAAATTACATTTACTATTTTACTTTTTACTTTTATTTTAGGAAAAAGGGTAAGGTTCACGGACAAAACAAACAAAGTTGGGTTGATGTGAATGTGATGATTGTTTTTCGAAAGTAAGAAAAAAAGTCACCCATCCCATCTCAACCTATACACTCAAAAAGTACTCCATTTGGTAAATAATTAAAAACTGAAATGATTGAGAATCTATACACAATTATAGTTAATTAAAATTTGTTAATGGGCCTCTCCCTCTCTCACACACAAATATACACAAATTAAAGAAAAATGAAGGGAGTAGTTAGCATGTATGAAGTTAATTTTGATCAATTCATTAATACAGTGTCGACACACAGGCATGAGGTGATTTCTTCATCTGCGTATCAGTATTGTATTGATCACATTACCAACTTACCTTATAGTAACCGAATCCAAAAAAGAGATTAAAACTCAAAAGTTGCTTACATCAGTCATAGGTGAGGTATTAGCATAACCATTAAGATTGAGGTACTGTAACCTTTAAATATCATGTTCAATTTTTATTTAGATGACTTTATTTTTTCATTTACATAAAGTGTGTTTTTTCTTTTATGTGAGACTTATTTGTAAGTTTATTTCTTTCACTTGATTATGATATTATATTGTACTCTTTTTTTATAAAAAGAAAATGAGACTTCAAAAAAAGAAGAAGCTGCCCAAGGACCAAGGTGGTGGTGAAATGGTCAACACCAAACAGGGCCTTAGGTGAGACAAAAACGAAAATAATATAGGAACGTACAAATCTGGGTTCATTGTTCAAACATTTACAACTAAAAGAAGACATAAAGACGATGCAATGTAATGGGTGCGCCAGCCAATATGAAACCAAAGCAAAGGCATCCGTTTCTTTTAGGGACTGTTAGGTGTACCAGTTTAACACGTATCATAATTAGCCATAATAATAGTAACCACCAATTTGGCAACGTGATATAATTAATTAAAGAGTAAAATATACTGACATCTTCTCTAAATAATCATAATATCACTTTTATTTTTTAAGTAATAATTAGTACTCATATTTATCATTGTATGTTATCAAATTTTAATTCTTGAATAATATATATATTTAATTATCCTTTTTAATACAATGCATTTTAATTATAGTTTTATTTGTAATTAAGACTATCTCATTCAAATAATTTAGTTTATGTTATAAAATTTCTAGATTCATATGGATGTCTAGATACGTATAACTCCCATTGAGTATTAAAATGTATTTAATTCTCTTGAGTTTTGTAACATCCCAAGTAGTTATGTTAAGACTTGATGTTATTATATCTATATATAATAATATTTGTAAAGTGAAGGAGTGATTGACATATACAATTACAATATATGAAATGAGAATACTCCTCCCTTGATCATCATATTTGTTCTTCATATTATTAATTTTTTATAACACATTATCAAAGACGATCGCTTTCTCACTTTCATCTTGAAAATAATCATATTTGATTTGAAGGAAAGGTATATATATATATATATATATATATATATATATATATATATATATATATCTGGAAAAAGAGAAGATAATCTTAAAATAGCATAACGCCTTAAATAAAGCATAATTTTATCAAAATAACGTAGTTTTAATAAGAAGCGGTGGCATTTTGTAAATACCATTGTTTTGATAAAATTATGCTATTTATTTAAGTATTATCTTATTAAGATTATATTGAAGTTTTCCGTATATATATATATATATATATATATATATATATATATATATATATATATATTATCTACATGCAGTTATTTATATGCTCATTTTTTGTAGTGTACATGTTGATATGTATATATATATATATATAAGTGATATATATACTGCATAATATATTGGAGAAGTGATGAAGCAATATGGGAGACAGTACTTCCTGTAAGCTTTTCTCAACTATTAGATTGAACAACACATTTACATACGGATGTCATTCTTATCATGTGTCATCAGTGATGATGCATCTTTGTGGGTTAGAATCATATGCTATTGTTGAATCTTGATTACCTTTTCCCTTTGTTATTCATTTCTTCTCATATTTTACACATAAGAGTTATAGAGGAATTTCATGTTAATTAGGAAATTAAGGGTTATGGAGTCTTCAGTCTGAAGGAGGTAAATTGAGTAATTGTTGTTCTAACTTCTAATTATAGTGCTGCCAGAGGGAGATCTTCAAGGAGATGGATAAATATTTGTCTGCTATTAACCTATATTAATTACACTGGTAGAAATCTTTATCTTTGCAAAAGAATATTGTGCATATTTATTGATTAATTATTATCATTATTTTTGTATATCAGTCTTGCATGTTTAATATAAGTAGTGACACTTCATTGCTTAATATTTAAAAATATCTTTTGAATTGCATTTACGTCACTTTGCTTATTGAATTATATCACAACACATTTATATAGTAACGTTGTACTGATAACTATATATATATGGACAAATTGTTTGTCGAAGTTTTATTTTGTAACAAACTCTACGTAATAATCATTCAATATTTTAAGAATGTTTATTCAATATTTATTAAAATAAATTAAATTTCTAATATATTTTTTGTATGAAGTTATAATGACAAATATACTTAATAGTGTTGGTTTGTTATTTAGTTTTAGTAGAAAATTTAGTTTAGATATTTTCTTTGCATTTCTATAAATTGTTTCATTATAATTAAATCGAACATATATAATTATTTAATTTGATGGGGAATATGTTTAGTTATTTAATATTCAAATTTTATAAATTTGAATTTGTTGCTTTTGATTTATATTGAGCAAGAATTATTTATAATGGAATCTTGATGTTGATATTTGTAAGACCTAGAAATTTTTTTAAATAAAAGGAATTTCCTTTATTTATTATTTTGAAATAGTAAGGGTTGATTTGATTAATGTGGATAGTTAAGGGTTAAATACGCAAATATTTCAAAATAAGCAAGTGGTTATAAAATATTCATTTTTGTCGGGGAATATTCGTTTGGTCGTGGAATATTCAGAATCGCTTGGGAATATTCGAATATTAAATGCGGCGGTATGACCATGTGTGGGGCCCATAACTAAAAAGCGATTGGATGAAGAAAACGACAAATATAAGTTGGTTAAAAATAGCTGGCGTAGTTGTTATCAATTAAGACCTGTTGGAATACCCGGTGGTTAAAATACGAATCTGGCGTGGTTAAAGAATGTATACTGCAGATTTACTAAAGATTGTTGAATTATTGATCCTTACGTAAGAAGGCCACTACTCAATAATTTTCACGGTGAATTATTATTCAATATTTTATTTTATTGATTCAATAATTCTTTGCGTTGATATTTTATATTATTGTTGTTCAATAATTGTCACGCATTGCATTATCTCCATTATCGGATCAATAATTCATATTATTTGAATAATATTATTAGATAGCATTATTGGCAATGTCTAGAAAGTTCATCGAGGAGAGGTTTGGTCACCTAATTCATGCGCCAAGAGGAGAAATCCTTATCGGAAAGCCCCTCTTTCTGAGGAACGGCTGGTTGTCATAATTGTGATTACTGTAATATTATTTGTGAATAATTAATTATTGATTCATATGATAAAGAAATATTTATTTTATGTGGATATAAATGATGGATTTATTTATGTGGTTATAAATGAAGAAATTATGTTGAGGTGTTTTATCAAGATTTTATCGGATTGGAGGTATTAAAAATTAAATCGGGGTTTTGAGATATATTAAGGGGTTATAATTTTTAATCCGACCGTTGGATTGTGGTAATTTTTGGGTATGTTATACATACATAAGTTGAGTATATGTCCACAAATTTTGAACCGTTAAAATTCACGAATGATTTGTTATGAATTTTAAGAGGTGTCCGATTCGGAAATTAGGGTTATAATTGATTTTGGTGGAAAATTCTAGAATTGAGTGGGCCCCACTTGTGGTTGGTGAAGAAATGTGCTGAATTTTATTTCAAATGTGGTGGGTGGCAATAGTAGCAGGTAAAGCCATCGAAGTAAAGTCAAGTCTGCTTTACGGCTAACATTTTCCTATAAATAGAGGGCTAAGTTAGAATTGAAAATCACACCGTAAACAAAGTTTTCTCTTTCTCTATATTATTAGCGATATTTTGTGAGTATTTAGATACTTTGAGAGAGTCATTACGTCACAAAGTTTCATTCAAAGATCACTTCCGACCTTTCCTTCCCAAAATCTTGATTCTTTGAGGTAAGGGATATTATTTTTTTCAGTAATGATATTATTTCTTCAATATCATTATCTTTGAAATGTTGATCTGAAATTTTATCAAATTTGAAACTTTTTCATGCTGGGGTTACTATTCATGAGTTACTATTCATGAGTTACTATTCATGAGTTACTATTCACGAGTTACTTATTCACGAGTACTATTCATGAAGCGTGAAAATGTTTTTTTTTGGAATTTCTATCTTTTGGTGTTTGAGTTCTTATTCACGTATCTGACCTTTATTCACGATATCTAAGACTATTCAATCGAAAAATAAAATTTCTTCTTTTCGTCAAAATATCTATTCGGATACTAGCTTTGATTGTATCCATGTTTTGATCATTCTTGAATTTTACACCACTATGATTATTTTTGAGGTATTCATTTGGACATGAATAAAATAAAAGTACGAATCATTAATCCTTAATCCTTGTCATTTTGTTTCCTTTGGATTCGTTCTTTAAAAATATTTTCATCATCCTCGATCTTAAATGATGATATTATTGAATATCTTTGCACCGTAGAGTAAAGATGAATGATTTTCGAAGAATATCTTTGGCCTGTGGTGCAAAGATGAGCAGTGTTTAAATGAACACGATGGATCGATGAATATCTTTGGCTTCAGTAGTGCAAAGATGAGCAGTGTTGAGATGAACATACGATTGATGATGAATATCTTTGGCTGTAGTGCAAAGATGAATATTTGATTTGAGATGAATATTGATTGATGTTACTGAGGATAAAATATTGATGATGGGTATTAAATTCATAGATTATAGTAGATTTCATTCTCTACGTAACTCTTCTATGAATTATTATTTTTCACTGTAATATTGATCCGAAACTTGTTGCCTATCATTGTATTCTATTAAATTTTTCCTGTTGAAGACTAACGATAATTTGTTGTATATTATCTTAGTCATAATATTCTTTTCTTGAGCTAGTTGAGCTCACCCTTTTCCTTTTGTTCCATTCTTCTCGTGGAGGCGAGAAATATAGCGAATCTGAGTCGGGGTATGGAATGAAGGTTTTAGAAAGGATTGTTTAGTAGTCCTCACCATTTTGTAAAATAATGTATCAATAAATGTGATGAGGATTTATTTGAGTTTAAATATTGTCTGCAGAAGATAATATTTGTATTTAAACTCGCGCTTTTCTTTGTTGTAATAATAAAGATGTAGTTGTTTACATACCATGTATTTGGCGACTCAGAATGGGTGTTGTGTATACCTATTTTGGGGGCGCCATATTTAATATCGAGCTTAGGATATGATCTCTGGCGGAGATCGGGAATAGAACTAGGAGGGGAGAGACGAGTAAATTCTTCACAAGTGTGTCCTACCTAAGCTTATTTGTTAGTTGGTCGGTATATAGGGATATTATGTGATATATTGATTTCCTTAATTAACCCTTGTTTTATGCAAGATTTGAGAATGTCAATCGAGAATATTAACAATGGAGTAAATGAGACAAGTGGAGATGCTGTCTTTACCAACGAGGAGAGCGTCAACAGTGGCAATGTTCCTCCCTGTGAACAACACCATTGAGCGAGATGATGAACGAGGGATGTTTAGAAGTTTTTTGCGATTCATGAAAAATCGACGAGGAGACTCGTGTTCAAAATACTGAGGAGAAATGATAGCAATTCACGGGTTGTCACAACCAAGCGATTCAAAGAGTTGGGACCACCGAATTTAAGGGAAAGCAGATCCGATCATGGCGGAAACATGGGTCAAACAAATTACCAAGATATTCGATGTCTTGGGATGCACGGAGAATGAAGGTTCCATTCGCCACCTTTATGTTCCGTGGTGAGGCAGACCATCGGTGGGAGTCGTGAAGCGTACTCCATCCAAACCGCACTTTCGGCATGTCTTGGGAGACGTTTGAGAGACTATTTAATGACAAATACTTTCCGAAAGTGTTCGTCATATGAAGGAAGTGGAGTTCATCGATTAGAGCAAAACAACGTGGCGGTGTCTCGAAGACGAGGCAAAGTTTGCAGAGAGTTATCGAGTTTACACCTCATTTGGTGGAGAATGAGGAACGATGACGCGGATGTTTCTTAGAGGTTTGAAACCGGCGTACGTCAAGATCTCATTTTCATAAACTTTCTCTTTATTCGAGGACAAGTAAAATGAGGCTCAATTATTAGAGCGAGATAACGAGTACTGGTCCAATTGAGGACCATAACTTGGATCGTACCAGAGATAGCGATCAGCAGAATAATGATAACTGCGGAGAAAGAAACAGAGACGGATGAAATGGTAACCACTCTGGTGGTAATCATGGTTATGAAAAATGAAGAAGCGAGTCGAGGAGGAGATTTTAAAAGAGGAGATTTAACAACGACTATGTGAAGACGCAGCGGTCGGCAAAGAATCGGTTCTAAGGGAGGAGAACGACCACCGGTCATATGCTTCAAATGCGGAAAAGAGGGACATATCGGTCAAACCGCCCACAACAGTTCAAGGTATGCTATAGTTGTGGAAAGGAAGGACATATCGCTCGAGATTATGCGGTGGCGAAACCTAGTTCAATGAGGATTCGGTGACTCAAAAAAGATCATCGAGAAAAAAGTCAAAGTCAACGATTCCCGGAAAGCGTTTGTTGTGGATGGTCATAATGCGAGAACCCAAACGAGGTGATCACGGGGTAAGCTATTTATAAATTCTTGCGAAGTTTATACCTTACTTGATCTACGGTGCTACCCATTCATTTATCTCTCCTGCATGTGCTCAACGTTTAAACTTGACCGGAGAAATTAGACTTTGACCTATCTGTGGAAACTCCGTTAGGAGAAACTTTCATCACATCCCTTTCGCTTATAAATCTTGTTTGATTCAAGTTGGGACCATCACCTTACATTGACCTTATCTCTTTAAAGATACTTGCTTTTGATGTGATTTTAGGGATTGATTGGTTAACTACTCATCATGCCAAAATTGATTGTTTTCGTAAGGTTGTTAGTTTTCATATTCCTAACCAACCTGTTTATGCAATTCAAGCAACTAAACCATTAAAATCAATCACTATCATATCTAATCATAAAGCTATTCGTTTATTGAAAAACGGATGTCAAGCTTTCTTAGCCCATGTTATGGATTTGAATAAAGACACGCCAAATTTGAATAATATTCTGTTGTTATTGACTTTCCGGCGTATTTCTCGAAGAACTTCCCGCCTACCCCTTAGCGTGAAGTTGAATTCTTTATTGATCTTGAACACAGTACAAAGCCCATTTCTAAAACCCCATATCGAATGGCTCTATTGAACTTCGAGGAGTTAAAGGTCCAACTACGTGAATTGTTGGACATCGGTTTCATTAAATCTAAGTACATCTCCTTGGGGTGCTCCCTGTTTTATTTGTAAAAAGAAAGAGGCGGAGTATCGCGACTTTGTATTGACTATCGGGGAATTGAACCATGTCACCATCAAGAATAGGTATCCTCTACCTCGTATTGATGACTTGTTTGACCCGATTTGCAAGGGCACAATTCTTTTCAAAAATCGATCTTCGATTCGGATATCATCAAATTTGAAAATTAGAATCGAGGATATTCCAAAGACCGCCTTCGAGAACTCGATATGGGCATTATGAATTCTTAGTCATGTCTTTCGGACTAACTAATGCTCCCCTGACTTTCATGGATATGATGAACCGAGTATTCAAGGAATATTTGGATCGATTCGTTGTTGTCTTTATTGATGACATCCTTATATATTCAAAAGCCGTGAAGATCATGAGCACCATTTGAAGTTGGTACTCAAAGGCTTCGTGAAAACCAACTATATGCCAAATTGAAGAAATGCGAGTTCGCTTGAGGAAGTAGCCTTTCTTGGGCATGTGGTGTCAAAACATGGAGTATCTGTTGATCCGTGAAGATTGAAGCAATACAAAGTTAGGAGCAACCGAAGTCGGTGGATCAAGCACGTAGCTTTTGGGCTTAAATTTGGTTATTATCGGAGATTAGTGGAAGGGTTTTCTCGAATAGCTACTCCATTAACTCGCCTAACTCGAAAGGATCTGAAATTCGTTTAGAAGGCGAAGAACGCGAAAAAAGTTTCAAGAGCTTAAGAGGAGACTTATTTTGACTTTGTCTAACAATACCATCTGGTTCGGATGGATTTGTTATCTACGATGCTTTGAGCAAAGGGTTAGGATGTGTTCTCATGCAACGTGGGAAAGTCATAGCCTTTATGCCTCATGACAACTTAAAGAGTATGAGAGGAATTATCCTACTCATGATCTAGAGTTAGCGGCGTGATCGTTCAGCGCTAAAAATATGGAGGCACTATCTATATGGGGAGAAAGTGGAGATATATTCGGACCATAAAAGCCTTAAATATTTCTTCACTCAAAAAGAACTCAACATGCGGCAATGACGTTGGCTCGAGCTATTGAAAGACTACGACCACACTATTCAATACCATCCCCGGTAAAAGCGAACGTAGTGGTGACGCATTGAGTAGAAGATCATATACGCGGAACGAGTGCGATGATGTCAAGTATACGACAGAGCCAACTTTAATAGAAAAAGTTAAGGTTGCTCAAGCCACCTGGGCGGAACGTCGATACGAATGAAGAAGAAAGTACAAGAAGGAGCTATTAGGGCGAGAATTGATGAAGAAGGAATACTTGAGTCCACTCTAGACTTTGTGTTCCTAACAACTCGATTTGAAGTACAAGATTATGATGGAGGCACACAATACACCATTTGTAATCCATCTGGAAGTACTAAAATGTATCGTGATCTTGACATACATTTTGGTGGAATAATATGAAGAGAGAGATTGCAAAGTTTATCTCGATGTGTTTAACTTGCCAACGTGTAAAGGCGGAGCATCTAGTATCTAAGGGTCCGTTGCAACCACTTGAGATTCCGGAATGGATGTGGGAACACATTACCATGGATTTCGTTCACGGGTCTTCCTACGGTTTCTCAAGGCATCAATGCTATTTGGGTTATTGTTGATAGATTAACCAAGTCTCCGCTCATTTCTTGCCGACACGGAGACTTATTCACTTGAACGTCTTGCTTTAGTATATGACGTAAATGAGATTGTGAGGTTGCATGGCATGCTGTATCCATAGTTTTGGATCGTGACCCAAGATTCACTTCAAGATTTTGGGTTAGCTTGCAAAAAGCTATGGGCACAGTTTGCGATTTAGTTAAGATACCATCCCCAAACGGACGGACAATCGAGAGGACTATTCAAACTCTTGAAGATTTATTAAGACTACTGTGTCCTAGACTTCAAGGTAGTTGGGATAAATATTTACCATTGGTGGAATTCTCCTACAACAACAGTTATCGAGCAAGTATAGGTGTGGCTCCATTGAAGCATTATATGGACGAAAATGTCGTTTCAATATGTTGGGATGAGGTGGGTGAAGCAACATTGTTGGGACCCGAGGTAATACGATGATCACTAGAAAAGATCCAAATAATTCGACAACGTATACAAACGGCTCAAGATCGACAAAAGAGTTATGCGGATCTTCATCGAAAGGGACGTGGAATTTAATGTAGGGGATCATGTATTGTTGCGAGTTGCTCCATGGAAGGGAGTTACAAGATTTGGGAAGAGAAAAGCTCAATCCACGATTTATTGGTCCATTTCAAATTCTTGACCGAAAGTAGGAAATGTAGCCTATAGACTTGCGTTACCTCCGAGTATGTCTCGTGTTCATAATGTGTTTCACATATCATCACTTACATAAATATGTGAAAGACTCGAACCACGTTATTGAGTTAGTAAGCAGGATGAGATAGCCAAGACTTAACGTATGAGGAGGTACTGTCAAGATCTTGGATAGGAAGGAGCATGTCCTACGCATGAAAGGTCATACCACAAGTTAAAGTTTTGTGGAGGAATCATATATAGAGAAATGACACAGGAATTGGAAACGGAAATGAAAGCGAGGTATCCTCACCTTTCGAAACACACCAGTCGTCACGTCAATTTCGAGAGGACGAAATTTCATAAGGAGGGAGGTTGTAAGACCAAATTTTTTTAAATAAAAGGAATTTCCTTTATTTATTATTTTGAAATAGTAAGGTTGATTTGATTAATGTGGATAGTTAAGGGTTAAATACGCAAATATTTCAAAATAAGCAAGTGGTTATAAAATATTCATTTTATTGGGGAATATTCGTTTGGTCGTGGAATATTCGCATCTTTGTGGGAATATTAAATGACGGACGGTAGCGACCGTATGTGGAACCCATGTGAAAGCGATTAGATGAAGAAAACGACAAATATAAGTTGGTTAAAAATAACAGGCGTAGTTATTCCAATTAAGACTGTTGGAATACCGTTGGTTAAAATACAAGAATCTGGCATTGGTTCAGACAAGATGGCACCAGATTATTGCGAGTATTGTTGAATTATTGATCCTTACGTAAGAAGGCACTACTCAATAATTTTCCACAGTAGTTATTATTCAATATTTTATTTTATTGATTGATAATTCTGCGTTGATATTTTATATTATTGTTATTCAATAATTGTCCTTTGCACATTATCTCCATTATCGGATCAATAATTCATATTATTTGAATAATATTATTAGATAGCATTATTGGCAATGTCTAGAAAGTTACATCGAGGAGAGGTTTGGTCACCTAATTGCCAAAGATGAGGAGAAATCCTTATCGAAAAGCCCCCTTTTTCACAGGAGCGGCTGGTTGTCATAATTGTGATTACGTAATATTATTTGTGAATAATTAATTATTGATTCATATGATAAAGAAATATTTATTTTATGTGGATATAAATGATGGATTTATTTATGTGGTTATAAATGAAGAAATTATGTTGAGGTGTTTTATCGGTATTTTTTATCGGATTGGAGGTATTAAAAATTAAATCGGGGTTTTGAGATATATGCGGGGTTATAATTTTTAATCCGACCGTTGGATTGTGGTAATTTTGGGTATGTTATACATACATAAGTTGAGTATATGTCCACAAATTTTGAACCGATTTAAAATTCACGAATGATTTGTTATGAATTTTAAGAGGTGTCGATTAGGAAATTAGGGTTATAATTGATTTTGGTGGAAAATTCTAGAATTGAGTGGGCCCCACTTGTGGTTGGTGAAGAAATGTGCTGAATTTTATTTCAAATGTGGTGGGTGGCAATAGTAGCAGGTAAAGCCATCGTAGTGAGCAGTCAAGTCACCTTGGTAGGGCTAACATTTTCCTATAAATAGAGGGCTAAGTTAGAATTGAAAATCACACCGTAAACAAAGTTTTCTCTTTCTCTCTATATTATTGAGCGTATTTTGTGAGTATTTAGATACTTTGAGAGTTCTTTGTTGAAGACAAGTTTCATTCAAGATCACTTGACCTTTCCTTCCGGAAATCTTGATTCTTTGAGGTAAGGGATATTATTTTTTTCGTAATGATATTATTTCTTCAATATCATTATCTTTGAAATGTTGATCTGAAGTTTTTATCAAATTTGGAACTTTTTCATATCGGGGTTACTATTCATGAGTTACTATTCATGAGTTCTTATTCATGAGTTCTTATTCACGAAAGTTCTTATTCACGAGTACTATTCATGAAGCGTAAAAATGTTTTTTTGTGGAATTTCATCTTTTGGTGTAGAGTTATTATTCACGATACTCAAGACTATTCGATATCTCAAGACTATTCATAGAAAAATAAAATTTCTTCTTTTCGTCCAAAATATCTATTCTGGATACTAGCTTTGATTGTATCCATGTTTTGATCATTCTTGAATTTTACACCACTATGATTATTTTTGAGGTATTGTTGGACATGAATAAAATAAAGTACAAATCATTAATCCTTAATCCTTGTCATTTTGTTTCCTTTGGATTCGTTCTTTAAAAATATTTTTCATCATCCTCGGTCTTAAATGATGATATTATTGAATATCTTTGGCTTTGTAGTGCAAAGATGAATGATTTCTGAAGAATATCTTTGGCCAGTAGTGTAAAAGATGAGCAGTGTTTAAATGAATACATAATGAAGTGATGAATATCTTTGGCCCAGTAGTGCAAAGATGAGCAGTGTTGAGATGAACATGACCGATTGATGAATATCTTTGGCTGAAGTGCAAAGATGAATATTTGATTTGAGATGAATATTGATTGATGTTGCTGAGGATAAAATATTGATGATGGATTATTAAATTCATAGATTATAGTAGATTTCATTCTCTACGTAACTCTTACATGAATTATTATTTCACCGCGAATATTGATCCGAAACTTGTTGTCTATGTGATTCTATTAAATTTTTCCTGTTGAAGACTAACGATAATTTGTTGTATATTATCTTAGTCATAATATTCTTCTTGAGCTAGTTGAGCTCACCCTTTTCCTTTTGTTCCATTCTTCTCGGGAGGCGAGAATATAGCGAAGATGCAGTCTGGGTATGGAATGAAGGTTTTAGAAAGGATTGTTTAGTAGTCCTCACCATTTTTGTAAAATAATGTATCAATAAATGTGATGAGGATTTATTTGAGTTTAAATATTGTCTAGAAGATAATATTTATATTTAAACTCACAGTTTTACTGTTGTAATAATAAAGATGTAGTTGTTTCTGTACCATGTATTTGGCGACTCAGAATGGGTGTTGTGTATACCTATTTTGGGGGCGTCACAATATTCATATAAAGGCAAAGAACCTTGGAGATACAATTATAGTTGACAATCATGCATCCCTACAAGATCATGCAAAATTAATGATTTTTTATTCGCTATCACCTTCATGAAAAATTAAAAGTTGAGTACATTACAGTAAAAGTCTCACTTGTCTTATGAAATGATTTAAATGAAAGATTTTAAAAGCTCATTATAATTGGTTGCACCTGAAGTTGCAAGATTTTAAAAGTGTTGAGTGAAAAACACTAATGAAGACATGTTAGAGAAAATATTTATTATATTTTCATCCCTCGAATATGCTCCTGCAGTAGCAATATTGTGAGTGTAAGTTCATAATATATTCCTTGAAGCGATAAAGAAAATTATATTCCTAGAAGTGATATCATTTCTTCTAGTGGTTGTACAATATAATGAGTTTTTGCTGAAAAAACCAACAATCTCACACGACCGATTCTATCACATTTCCTGAAGTGAATGGAACCTCATTTAATAATCATAGAGGAAATTATGGTTGTAGTTGTGGTAGTGGACTTGAAAAGAACAATCAATATATAAAAGGGAATGTACCCGTCGTACTCTTAAACATTTGGTAGATTTGTACCGAGACTCCATAAAAGAAAAGGAAATGGATTGATCTTGAAGATCCCATGAATTATTTTGACTTTTCAAATGGAGTGAATATAACTAATTTTGATATCTATGATTTACTTGATAATGTTTATAGAAATGTTCAAACCAATTAATTATTTTTATTTCATTGTATTATGGTATTATAATAAGTATTTTTTTTATTATATGCATGTTTTATTTATGTTTTAAGTAATAAAGTTAAATTTATTGTTTTGCATATATGAAGTTGTATGGGCCAGAAACTCATCAAACTTAATTAAAGGCTCTAGAAGAGCGATTATTCATCAAACATAAAAGACTCTTGAAGAGTGATTATTCATCAAACTTAATTAAAGTCTCTGAAAGAGCAATTATAATGTTGTCAAAGAACACAAAACTTTGTATTGATGATTCTTTATATTTTTCTGAGACAAGCATAAATTTGCTCAGTTTTTAAGGATATACGTTATAATAGTTATTATATTGAAATCAATAAATAGTATCGGGCCAGAAGCTTATATTAGAAAAAATTTTATATTTTCTCTTCTGGGTTATATTATACTAAAATGAGAATAGTTGAAACAAATGTTATAATACACCATAAGTGTGTAATACACCAGAAGTGTTCAGATTCAAATATTTTTATGATTTGGCATGATCATCTAGGATCAATAATGATGCATTTGAATTATTGAAAACTCCCATGAACATCCTTTAAAGAACCAAAAGATTCCTTTACCTGTTGATTATATCAAAGTAAATTAATTACCAAATTATCACGTTTAATTATTGTTATTTGGTGTTCATCTTCTAAGAAAGAATTTAGAGTGATATTTTTAAGGTATATTTTGAGGATTTTTATTTTAATAGTCTTCCCACCATTAGGGGGAGAAAAGTCGTTGCCTGAAGCACGATGTGAGATCATTGCCTGAAGCACGACGGGAGATTAATTGGAATGTTTCAACGTTATTTAATTTTGATCCTTATACAAATCAATATGAACTAGAAGTTCAAAGGATTATTCATTTGCAATGAATTGTAAATCAATTACCAGAAGTATTCACCGATAATAAGAAAAGTGTGATATCTCACATTTTATTGCTAATACTAGAAGAGATTGAAGTCCTGTGAGGACAATCGATTAATCTGACAAAATTGGATCAAAGTCACACTTTAAACATGGAAGAATGATCGGTGTTAAAAAAAAAAAAAAATTTACCAGAAAAAGAAAGTACAAGAAAAACAAGTTGCAGCCTATAAAGAGGCTATACCCATGAAACAGGCTACAAAATTTATCAATCTATCCAAAACTTATGAACAAAATCTCCTGTAAATAAACTCTTGAAGAGTTATTCCCTAAAGAGGATGAGTTATCCCCTGAAGAGGATCAGGTACCTGAAAATAACGAGATCTCGATACATTATGTATATACAGGAGACGAATATATTGGATAGAAAAAAAATTGTCGTCGACAACATATTTTTATATAAAGTTGTTATTGATATTACCAGAAGTAATGATCATGAATATGAACCACAAATTGTTGATGAATGTTCAACGTAAAAATATTTGGCCAATGTGGAAAGAGGCGATTCAAGTAGAACTAAATTCACAAAGTAAACGTGAAGTTTTTGGACCTGTAGTCCGAACACCTGAAGGTGTAATGCATGTTGGATACAAATGAGTATTTGTACGAAATAAGAAAAATGAAATTATATGGTACAAAGCGCGACTTGTAGCACAAGGTTTCTCGTAGAGACCTGGTATTAATTATGGAGAAACATATGCTCCTGTAATGGACGCAGTTATATTCAGATTTTTAATTAGCTTGGTAGAAAGAGAAATTAATGGATGTTGTTACATCATATCTGTATGGATCATTATAATATATATATATATATATATATATATATATATATGAAAATCCTTGAAGGATATAAAATGCCTGAAGCATATAATTCTACATCTCAAAATATGTATTCTATTAAGCTACAAAGATCTTTATATAGGTTAAAGCAATCCAGATGCATATTGTGGTATAATCGCCTGAGTGGATATCTTTTGAAAGGATTTGAGAATAATCCAATTTGTGCATGCATTTTTATCAAAAGATCATAACCTGGATTTGTTATTATTATTGTATTTATTGATGAAAGATCTTGCTCCAGAAGAGTCGACAAAAATAACTAATTTAAGATGAAAGATATTGGTAAGACAAATTTTTGTCTTGGCTTACAAATTGAACTATGGAATTCTTGTACACAGAAAAAGTCCTGAAGTAACTTTACATGGATAATGTTAATCCTTTGAGTATTCCAATGATGGGTTGGTCACTTGATATCAAGAAATATCTGTTTTGACCACAATAAAATGATTAATAAACTTTTGGTCTTGAAGTACCATATCTTTGTGAAATTGGTGTTTTGGTCCTGAAGTACTATATCTTAATGTAATTGGTACTTTGATGTATCTTGCAAATTTGACAAAACCTGATATAACATTTGCAGTTAACTTACTAGCAATGTATAGTTATGCACCAACTCGAAGATATTGTAATGAAATTAAACATATTTTACGTTGTCTTCGTGAAACTATTGATTTGGGATTATTTAATCCAAATGGTGATAGAACCAAGCATATTGCACTAAAATTATTTTATACACATGAGCCCCAGAAGAATGGCAATATTGACCATGTGATAATTTGGTTGATATATTCATTAAGTCATTACCAACTATGATTTTGAAGAAGATGGTGCACAATATTGGCATACTTCGACTTAATGATATTTTTACCATGAACAATGGAAATTCTATGTACTTATGAAGAGGAGTAAAAAGGATATGTCTTTGATTGCACTCTTTTTCCTTCGCTAAGGTTTTTTTCCCACTGGTTTTCCTTTGCAAGGTTTTAATGAGGCAATCCCAAGGCACTAGAAGTTATACAAGAATATTGTACTCTTTTCCTTCGCCAATTTTTTTTTCCACTGGGTTTTTATTTGGTAAGGTTTTTAACGAGGCATATTCTTAGAAAATTGCTACAAAAGAACTCTATCCATTCTGTATGAAGACAATGTTGCATGTATAGCTCAATTAAAGGGAGGATACATCAAAGATAATCTAGCGGAGCAACTGTAACGTTTGAAGGATTGCGTCGCAATATTGGAATGCGACAGCCGAAGAACTTTAGTATACATTCATGAGGGGGAGCTAATGCGCGCTGCACTCTTTTTTCCTTAACCAATGTTTTTTCCCATTGGGTTTTTTCTGGTAAGGTTTTTAATGAGACAGCTTTCAATGCGTATTAGTATACAATAGACATCCAAGGGGAAGTGTTATAAAATTTCTAGATTCATATGGATGTCTAGATACATGTAACTCTCATTGAGTATTAAAATGTATGACTCTTGAGTTTTGTAACATCCTAGTAGTTATGTTAGTATTGATGTTATTATATCTATATATAATAACATTTGTAAAGTGAAGGAGTGATTGACATATACAATTACAAGATATGAAATGAGAATACTCCTCCCTTGATCATCATATTTGTTCTTCATATTATTAATCTTCTATAACAGTTTAAGAATTTTAAATTAAATTATTAATGGAGATGTTCTAATTAGAGTGATTGAGTATATGTTGATATTTTAGTTATTGGTGTTTAACATCAAAAATTATTATTTGAATTCTTAGTTTTATACTATGATTTTTAAATAATAAATTTTCTTGAGTATATATGTCAAAATTTAGAATGTTTATGATTTTGATTACATTTTTTAATATCTGATTGATGTTGTTTTTGTGCAATATTGAATAAAAAAATTATAATAATATTTATTACTACCCCTATCTTGTAAAAAGATTTTTCTCTTAATATATTTTTTTTTTTTTTTTTGAGTAACAATATTTATCATTTTTACTATAAATAATTATGCTCAAATATGACTTATGTTTAATTTAATATTCGATCATGATTAAAACCGTGAGTACCGAAATTATTAACAAGTTTATTAGTTTAAGAATTTATAGTTTGGAATAATTGATCGGTGACATATGGTGTTCCATATTAGGCCACGTGAGATTTACGATTTTTTGATTTTTTTTTTCAAAATAAAATAAATTTAAATTAATATTTTTGATTTTTAGTCAAAGTTGAACGTTAAAATAGAATAGAATCTTTCAAATGGAGATAAATAATATAAGAATTGAATGTAAAAATATTATTTGATACGGAGTACTTGATAGTATTGTCTAATAGTATTTATGTCATGAACGTAATTTGAGAGAATATTAAAGATTTAAATTTTATTAACATATTCAATATGATCAATAACATTGTTTTATTATGATAAATGATAATTATTAGATAACAATTTTATTTTATAGACAATATTTGTATAATTTATTAGTATTTTGTTACATATGATTTTTAGTTTTGGTAAGTTCTAATTAAGTTTTTTTTTTACTACTAAATTTTGTAGGCTCATATTATTGCAGATTTGTCCGCATACGTTGGGGCTTGTCAATTGACAGAGCATGAATTGAACACGATATATTCAACACGACTAGCGAATCATTGACCACGCGAGAAATTAGCTTACCACAATCCTATCCTAGAATGTAATTGTCCACTGTCAAAAGAGGGAGGGTGGTAGTGTTTATTTGTCCATTTACATGCGGAAACACGTGTCGACACCGGCTATCATGGTAAACGGTCACCAGTTCCAGTCGTCGACCACGGCAACGCAAAGCCTAAACCTCCAAAGTACTCTATCAAAGCTGGTCGTGGGACCCACAACCCACCTCCCACCACCTCCCCCTCTTCCTACTCCACCCTCTTCTCTCTTCCCTTCTATATTAACATACTCCAAAACAAATCATCTTCCCGTCCATATATATATATATATATATATATAATATAGATATAGATATATATAGCTATAATATAATTTTTCCATATACAGCTATATATGTAGAAATGATTATATTATATTAAATAAATTAAAGATAGAAATAAAGGAGCCCCTTACCCCCCTCTTTCCTCCAAAGATTTTGCCCTAGAGCCTCCTTTGATTGATTTGCAGCAAGAGAAAAAGAATCCAAATGGACTCTCTTTGAGCTCAAACAGAAACTGCACAAACATACTTTTATAATTAGGCTAGGGAGACAAACATACACTCATATATACATGTACAGGGAGAAAGATTGTTGATACATTCGACACACTTCCAATCAAGTCCTCTCTTTCTTCTTATCCATTCCGTAAGTGCCCTCTTTATTATTTACTTCTCTGCTTACTACTTCTCTTTCTTTTATGTTTTGCGGGAGCAAATTAATGATATGAATAGATCTAATCTAATTGTTGTTATTGGTTAAGTGATTGTATTCTTCAATTATACTTCAATTGACTGTGTTTTAGCAGTTTGGATTATTCGTTAATCCCCTGATCCAAATTAGTGAGATCTGTTCTGGCTAATAGCTTGTTTATTTGATCAAAAGATTTAATTTTTGAAACAGTTTGAATATAGATTCTTCTCATCCTAGACGAATTTGATTACTTCGGAAAAACCTTTTTGACTTATCCTATTATTTTTTTATGTTAGTCATGATATCTAAAGATTGAAATTTTTATTGGGTACCCATTTGATCTGGATCGTTAATCTTTGCATTCAGATCGGTAAGCGTTTCAAATATACTCATAAAGTTAGGTTTTTATCATAATTTCTTGCACTGGCGTTACTGGGTTTTGCTTAATTTATTGAAAAAGAGTTTATTATGACCAACAATAGAGCATTCTAGATTTTCTTCTATTTTCGTAAATATATTCATTTCAGCATTTTGACATGGTTGTGGTATTGGAGGTTCAGTTACTGATGTTTAGCAGTTGAATTCAGTGGTCAGGAAGAAAGAAAGATTTGACTAGGCTTTTGAGGTTACAAAAGTGGTGCCTTTTGATTTGATTCAGGAAGACATGTTGGAAGATAGGTCTTGTCTGGTTTCTAGGGGATATTCAAGAACCTGCGAAAGGGAAAACAGTTGGGGCTGCATGAACTATCGTGTAGAAAAGATTGAAATTCAGCAGGGGAAGCGACCATTAGAATCTGATGGAGATGAAGAAGTTGGAGCTAGGAAGCTTCCTAGGCAACTTGATGCTTACGAAAGTTTGGATACAACTGTAACGTTACGTGACCTTTCCATGAACCCCACTGACCAATCCGGTAATCAGCGTCATGCTGGTGATGATTCGGATTCAAGCTCCCTTATTCATGCCATTGGTCGGGACAACTCAATTAGTGCTCTCATTCGATCTTCAAGATCTGATTATGGATCTATTGCTTCTTTGAATCGAAGCTTCCGTGAGCTAATCCGAAGTGGTGAGCTTTATAGACTGAGGCGGCAGAATGGTGTAGTTGAGCACTGGGTTTATTTTTCTTGCCAACTTCTTGGGTGGGAAGCCTTTGATCCTACTCGTCGCCATTGGATGCGATTACCTACAATGACCTCTGATGAATGCTTCATGTTTTCAGATAAGGAATCTCTGGCGGTTGGCACTGAGCTTCTTGTGTTCGGAAAAGTCTTTCTATCCCTTTTCATATTTCGATATAGTTTATTGACCAACACCTGGTCATCTGGGATGAAAATGAATTTTCCTAGATGCTTGTTTGGGTCTGCCAGTATTGGGGAGATTGCAATTTTAGCTGGTGGTTGTGATTTATCTGGTAAAACCCTGAGTGTTGCAGAGCTTTACAATTCTGAGCATGGAGTCTGGGAACCACTTCCGAGCATGAACAAACCACGGAAAATGTGTTCAGCTGTATTTATGGATGGGAAATTTTATGTGATTGGAGGGATTGGAGGAAGTGAGTCGAAGCTTCTTACATGCGGGGAGGAGTATAATTTACAAACGAGAATTTGGACTGAAATACCTAACATGTCACCTGTAAGGACTCGTCCAGCTAGCGAGGTTGGGATGCCTGTTACAGCTGAGGCTCCCCCTCTTGTTGCTGTAGTAGATAATCAGTTGTATGCAGCCGATTATGCAGAGATGGAAGTTAGAAAGTATGACAAGGATAGGAGAGTTTGGGAAACTGTGGGAAGGCTACCTGAAAGGGCAGATTCTATGAATGGCTGGGGCTTGGCATTTAGAGCATGCGGTGATCGGCTTATTGTTATTGGGGGACCTAGGACAGCAGGTGAAGGGTTTATAGAAATCAATGCATGGGCTCCCAGGGATGGACCCCCTCAGTGGAACTTGCTTGGCCGCAAGCAATCCGGTAGTTTTGTCTACAATTGTGCTGTGATGGGATGCTGAAGCTTTTAAACTTTGGCAGCACCATGTGCACTGTACTGGTGCATTGTGCAAAGTGGGCTCTATAAGGTTGGTTTCTTTATGAGCACATGATTCTTGCTAATGGGTAATTTGTCCCAACATTTTTTTTGTATTTCTTAGCCTTTTTCTTTCTCTTATTATTTTTTTGAGTGGGAAGATGGGAAGGATATCATATTTTACCAGGGTAACATAATGTTTTTATCTTAAAAAGAGATCTTGAGTATAATTTTTTTAACTTCAATTTATGTTCTCTTCAGTTGAATTTGCTTCTTCCCCTACTTTCAGTGTCCTGAAAATTCTGAAAGTTGGGTTTCAAATAGCATAGGGATATGAGGTTTTCATAACTTGATGGAACAATCATAGATAAAAATTATGGTTTTATTATCCTTTATGTTCTTAAAGAGAAAAATTAAGATCTGTGTGGTAATTCTCTGAACGTGGCTTATGAATCCAATATATTTATTGTGCTTTGACTGCTTTCTCTTTATATTTTCATATGTTCCTCTTAGATCAACCCTTTACCTTGATTCTCTTTCCACTTGAGGCTGGAGTAATTGTGGTCAAATCATTTGGCATGTTATTGGCTGTGTTGGTTTTACAAATGCTCTATTTATTTTATAATTTAATTATCAATTGTTTTAAGTGGTAATTTTTCCTCATTATGGATGTCGCATTGGATACAGAAGTTGCTACTTAAGGCAGATAATATATCAATCGTAGCAACCTTGAGAATGTTACAGACGTGTATGAGCAAGTGGTTTTAGGAGTAATATTTATTTTGCTATTTTTCCTTCTCTTTTGCGTGGATTATATACAACTTTTTTAGATATTCAGTGTAGTTCATGGCACATGCATTCAGAAAACATCTACTTATGTGAAATTTGAAATTTGTAAAAACTTTTAGATTGGTTTATGTGAACTAGTGACGAGTACTTAACTAGCCTGGCTGCCACATACCTTTGTTATAAAGTCAAACTTTCAAGGAATAGTTGACTCGAATAAAATCAATATCCAAGATCAAAAATGATTCAGGCCTGGTATCTTGATCTACCATTTGAATTCTTATTTTGTATCCTTCATGAAAAAATGATGGTAATCTTAACTTGGGATGGAGGGAGAAGTAAATTCATATGCCATGTTCCATTGTATGTAGGATTAAAGACGATGCTAATGGAATGCACATTGATATTTCTTTTGAGTTAGATATAGGATGATAGGTATTCATTTTATAGCAGATCAACAAGTTACAAACAATGTTCGAAATTGCGATCGAGGCGCACGCCTCAAGGCGCGCCTCAAAGCGAGGCGCAGGTTTGCTGTGGCGAGGCTCACGCTTCACATCATTTGGCTGAGGCTTACGCCTCGTTGCGAGTTGTCTCAAGGCATGCCAAGGATTTAACCTTGAATTGAATTAAAAAACCCTAAATATGTTTGACTTCGTGCGACAGATTTAGCCCTCTTCCGAGTTGTGACTTCTTCTTCTTCTTCTTCTTCTTCTCTGTCTTCTTTCTTCGACTCTGTTTTTCTATTACAATTATTAGATATATATCATATGTATATTAGTATATATAGACATTAATAACATTACTGTATATATACTAATATATATAACAATCATATTATATGTATATTAGTATATATAAAAAGATTAATTTTTTATTTATTACAATTATATATATAACAATCATATGTATATTAGTATATACAGAGTAAAATGTGAATTAACAATCTTATGCTTTTAAATTTCAATTAATGATCTTGGGCAATTTTTATTTATTACAGTGAATTGTTATTATGGGTAAGAAAGATTCGGTTCGGAAATATGGCACCGAAACTCCTAGAGTTAATAAATCTTATTTATATGTGGAATACAATTTTTGTAAGAAAATTTGTAAAGGAGGGATTACAAGGCTGAAAAATCATCTTGTGGGTAATCATAGTAACATTGAGGCTTGCAAAAAAGTACCAAGTGAAGTGAAGGTTGAAAAATCATCTTGTGGGTAATCATAGTAATTTTATTAACATTTTTTTATAATTTTTTGGGGACTTTTAGGTCTTCAAATCGAGGCTTACGCCTCGGTTCGCCTCGAAACTTACGCCTGGCCTCGTCCAGAGAAAAACGCGTCGTACCGCTTTTAGCTTTTTCGAACATTGGTTACAAACCTTTGTAAGGTTTTTTCTATTTATCTTTATGTCTTTTTTAGAGCTGACGTATTACAAACCTTTTTAAGGTCTCTAGCTCAAATTTCGTATTTTTGGTACAAAATTACCAATAAAATAGCTCTTCAAAACGAAGAACATTATTCCTTGATATATTTATAAGTTTGTATGTATTTTGAAGAGAAAAAAATGTTCGAAAACATGATGGTACGCCATTGTAGTGGAGATTTACCATCTAATATTTGAGAGTCATACATGCATAACTTTTTGAGATTTTAGTTTAAAAAACCAAGTGTATTGATTTTGTTGTACACCTTATATAGAGGGTGATGTTAACAAACTGTACCATAAGTGGTGAGATTTGTCAGATACAAGATGGAAGCTTGGTTTGACACAATAGGATTGTGTGTAGTTTAGCTATGTCTGGTTTCCCCCCTTTGTTTCTCTTTCTTGAAGCTAAACTTCAGAATTGAAATGTGTTCCATTATTTGTTGACCCTGAGATGATCAGGGGCGAAAAGAGACTCAAGTAGACCTGTAGGGTTTAAAAGTTTCTTTCGGGTGTTTTTTGTAGTTACTTCAGAAGATCAGAGAAGTAGGTAATATGTGTTCGTGCCAGGAGCTTTAAGAATGTTAATTTTGATTACCTTGGGTCCTCAAGTTTAACATGTTTCGGAGGGATTTATTTACTCAATTGGATTGTTTCTGTGAAGAAATTCAAACTTTGTGGAAATCTGTTGAGGTGGTACAATAGGAATTTATTTTATTAATATTTGTATTTATGGTTACATTCAGAATTCTGATTTTTGAGTGTTTGTTTATATATGCTTCATCCTTTCATGGTTTTTAGTTATTTCCCCCCTTGTTTTTTAGTATAGGAATTTTTGTTAAGCATACTCTTTGCATATATTTTCATGTTTATTGGCATTAGTATTTGAAAGCATATGCTCTCTGTAGGCCTGAAGTGGATTTCATGGCACTGGTTGGCTTGCCTGCATTGATTACCATATGAAATGTGTTGAAAATTCTGTGCTAATAAGCAGAATCAATTAATCTCCAGCAAGTGTCACTGGAGAGGAAAATGCTACTAATGCTCTTCTAAGTGTGTTTATTATTTGCCATCATGTCTAAAGTTATTCTTATAATTTATTTGTGAATATATATTTACCAATTCCAATTCTTGTTATTTGGGCTTTTTGTTATGTTTTTTTTCCAAGTATTCTCTCAAAAGAGTAAAGACTCGGAAAATGATACATATTAGGAGTGTTTCAAGTCTTTTTTTTGATTGACAGCAACATATTTTTGTAATAAATGGAATATTTTTATAATTTTATCTACTCACTTGTATTGATATGTTTTATAATTATAATTTAATACAAATTTATTGCAATATGTAGCTGGAGACTCCCCTCAATTTTACTCCTAATACTCATATTCTCTCTCTGTATATTTAATTTAATCAGTACAACTCCAGGAATTAATTAATACTGATGGGACAGCCACACAAAAGCTAAAGAAAAAGTGAAAAACCCAAACCACCGGAGGAATTAACTCTAGTAATATTCCACTAATCTTCGTCATCAAACTCCAAGGAAGAACATAATGATGATGAATAAGGGATTCCAGACAGAATGGGGTTCATGGAGACTGGTAGTGATGATCAAAAATCTACGTGGGACCTGAAGACGACGCCTGCTAACTATTTTATTTGTTATATATTATACAATTATAATAATTTAATTAATTAAAATTAAATAAATTCATATTAATTTAAATTTTAACATGCTGTCAAATTGTATTTTATATTTTGGAACCAAAGGAATAACTACCTACCGTACCTACATTTAGGGCTTAATTGCATTACAACTCTATAAATTAGGGAAATGTACATATAATTAAGTTGGTTAAAATGGAAAAAGAAATGAAAGTTGTACAAAATGTTTGTAGTCATAATTTTGAAGGTCTCCCCTCCCCCTCTTTCTAGAATCTTGGAGTGATTAACAAGATTTTTGATTAAGCATCGATTGAGTTTTGGCACTTGCCGATATTCCTACAAAGAAAACTCATGCTTACAAGGATTATATAATCCTATGATTATAATTTTAAAATTATAATTATAATTTAAAAATTATTAAGTCATCTAGATAGACTAATAGTTCTAAGTCTAAAATTGAAAACAAACAAGACACTTAAATTAATAATCTTATCCCAAATATAATCGCACCAAAACAAACATAGCCTAGCCTAGAGTTTTATCAAAACTGATGAAAGGACTTCATGCAATACCCGAAAAATGACATACAAAATCCACGCTCAACTTAAATTATTGTGTGCAAAAGCGTTGCTTTTAATTTTTATAAACAATGTTTACAAACTAGACACATTTTAATAATCAATCAAGAGGGAAAGCCCAGACCACAGACCATGGAAAAATTAATATAGACCGCTACAGAACCACTATACCGTTCAGTGTGCATATTTGTCCGCCGAACAAACTAAGAACGACGTCGCTCCCTATGATTCGCCGAAGAAGCTGACTATATATATATATATATATATGTACAATGTAACTTCTTGACTTGGTGTACACAGAAATTAGATATCATAAATCCGGAAAAGTTTATTATATACAAGGTTATTTCACAGAAAAATAATATTTTCCGAAATGATGTGCCACCAAGTAATATTTTTCATGGTAACATGCTCAAGTAAATGCAAGTTTCAGCTAGATTACCACGTGGGACATGCCCTAGAATTAAAATAATTGTACAAGATACTTCAAAAAAACAAAAACAAAGAAAGCTGACTCCGTAGGTTCTGGACCATGTAAAAACCAATGTACCACTTAGCAAGGGACTGAAGTCAACAGCAAAGCACAACATAACTACACAACTTCCGGAGAATTTTATACCTTGTGCTATTATTAGTTGATAGTGAACACAATCTTCGTTCCCCAGAAGCACAAAACTCATCAACGGATTGATAGAAACCAAGTATTACTGAATTATTAGAAGTAACAAAACTTCAAAGCAAATGTTAGCCAAAAAATAATCATAAAGAAGTCTGAGATAGCATTAAAACAGCAGTATTCAAAACTTCCTAAGAGTGAAGCTACCAACTACATTCAGGGAAGAACAACATTATGCAGTAAAGATCAAAAACTCTTAAGCCATGGTTCAAATATCATCATTAAGAACTAATCATTAATAGGACTCATTCGTCATCTTCTTCATCCCCAGCTCCACCAGCAGCCTTCTTTGCAGCGGCCTTCTGGTTCCTTCTCTTCACTCTCCCAGGACGTCCACCACCAAAAGGACTTGTAAGTGAGAAATCGATATGCTTCTGAGAGTCCACCCTCACCATGAATGAGGCAACGTTAACCACCTGTCTTCCAACCCTAGTGTATTCAAAAAAGGTTGGGGATAAGGATTGGTAAGCATAACCAAGAGAAAAGTGCATGAAAGGAACCAAGTAGGGGAGCATTTTCCTCCCAAACTACCACAAGAAAAATGAAGAACTTTCTTTCAGTATTTTTCTCTAAAGCAACAAGTCTCATTCATTTCACATACAATAATACTATTATACAGTGATTTATACTCAATATCATTGTTATTTAAGGAGCACCAACGCGCAAAGCTCTCCTTGGGGCCTGGGCTCAAGGCTTATCGAAGTGAGGTGAACTTATTTTTTTAAAAATTAAAATATATATACACATTTAATCATTTGTGTCAAATTTATCAACCATCAAGTAATTTTACAATCTTCTAAGCATGTTCAAAAGGTTTCTATAACAAGTTCAAGGACCATACCTCTGTAATATAGTGATACAATGACAAAATCATATCATAATTACATTCTTCACAAGTAGATAGTTAAATACTTAGAATCTTACATATATATTTAAGTAGTAAACGCTGAACAATAATATAACTGCATATTTAAATATTTAAAAAATACTTACAAGTTAGGGGTTAATAAAGCTACACAAATGTGTAGACTCCCAAATATACACAGTCTACGATCGTAGAATTAAGTCACTCTACGATCTGAAGATTCACTCTACATTTTACGGTAGTAGGGTGACTACTCTACGATCGTAGTGTGATTTAACTCTACGATTGTAGATTGTATACATTTAAAACTTGCACAACTGTTTACCTCTATTTTTTCCTATAAGTTATATACACATTTAATTATTTAATAAGTTGGTAATGGTAGTAAAGTACCCGAATTTTTTGAAAAAAAATTGGGCAACATAACCCCCATATTATTTTGCAAAATACTCTTTTTAGGGCAAGAGAAGAGAATTAAAAATAGGAAAAGAGATAAGGAGAAGGGAGAGACTTGATGGTCTAGATTGCTTAGAATAAAAAAATTACACAACTTCGATGAGGCCCACACCTCGTGCACACCTCATTGAAGGAGCCTCCCCTCTGGCGAGGCGACCAACGCTGCTCCATATCACTTTGAATGGCATGGAAACCATGTTTGTGGCGCAGATTAAACATTCAAAAAGCATAATTAGAAACAATGTTTTGTAGTATATTTTTTTCCAAATTATTGTTCAATATTTCAAGTGCAGTTTTAAATAAAGTAATCTATTATATCAAATATGTCAACGATACTTCTTGAACCCCATGCCACAAAAAAGCACTATTTCCAACCATGCTATTCATAATGAAACGAAGTGATTAATTAATTTTGCACTCTCTCAATCATACATGAGGACGGGATGTTTTTCACTCCTAAGGGAGGAATCCGTATGGTTCATAACTTCGGCAGACTTGATTATTGTACAAGTCTTTCATGTAATGTTGATAATTGTTGGTTCAAAAGTTTTCAGAAATATGTTTATTCTATAACTATTAAACTCGTACACAGGTTATAAGAAGTGTGACAAAAATATAATATAAAGCATATTTTAATATTTACAGTTTGAGCTTATACTGCAAAGAAAATCAGCAGGTAGAAGGGCTGACCGGGCTACAAGATCAAACTTTTAAAGTGTTTGACTGTGTGTTATATACAATGTCTGGGTGGTCATGGGCTACATAATATTAAAACAATATGATATAGTTACTGAAGTTTAATTAAATATTACAAAAAGCAATACTAGCAACCAATCAGTAAGATTATTGCTGATATATACAATGAAAACGATAAAGCAGCAAGTTCAAAGAGACAAACCTCTGACTTCCTAACTAATTATGAAAGCAGAAATGTGATTCGCTAATGTAATTAAAGAAATTTAATTAGACAGGATAGTCCAATTCACAGTGTCAATCAACTATTAAGGTACTTTATATTCAGGAAGACAAGCATATCTAACACACATATATAAATAAGCAAGTACACAAGTACAAAATAAGTACTACAATGTTTTTCCTTCTACCATTTCATTGTGAAACTTCATATACTATATAACTAATTAGACTTTATGAAACTAATATTGCAGAGCAACAGACAGAAGAAACTTAAAAGTAGAAAAGTATTTGAAGTACAAGTTTACAGAATACAAAATGAATGCATCATATGCTTTATGCCTGTAAGTAACTGCAAGTTTGGGTATTTATACCTGATATGCCTCTGCCTAATCAGCACTCTGGCATGGTGGATTGACTTAGCCATGCCTGTCTTGAAAACAAGTGTTTGGAGGCGGCGCTCGAGAAAGTTCTCCACAGTGAGGGCCAGCACATAATCAAGCTTATTCTGGCTCTCGTCCAGCAGCCCATACCTGTTCATCCTCCTCAGAAGGGCTTCACCCTCAAAAATACGACGTGGGTCCTTCTCATCAAGGGTCAAAAGATTTCTTGCAGCATTACGAATACGGCTCAGTGCATACTGTACCCTCCAGAGCTCCCTCTTGCACCGAAGCCCATATTCCCCAACAAGCTTCAGCTCAGCATCCAATCGTTCCTTCTCATAAGGACGACGAGGTTTCTTAAAAGTTTTCCCATCTAAAACCCATATAAAATTTTCTTTAGTAACTTTCCCAAATTTAAGCACAAACAACTCTCTACTTTGTAATCATAAACCATATAGATAAACCATAGTGATATCAGACCACATTGCACAACATTTTTATTTCAACCATCGGTTTGGCAGCTGAAAAAACTGAGAACATCTAGAAAATTACATTTTCAGATGTAGCTTGTTTTGTTTTTAGAGGAAACATCAATTACATCAAGGCAATAATTTATGCTAGGTTTCTTATTTGGTAAATATGAACAGAATAAACTCTGAAGTTCTCAGCAACCAAACAGAACATGATAACCAAATGTTCAAACATTAGCTATACAAATGTAAATTTAGCAAAGGAAATAACTATAAATTCAACAACAAAAACTTTGAATGAATCATATTATGAGATCCCTAAACTGATATACACCAACAAATGAATACATGTCTAATAGGTATATGATGAAATGGACTAACTTACAATTGCGATAAAAGTTGACGTGCACCATGCTTCTTCACCGCTGATGCTGAACTCAAACCCGCCGCGATCTAGCTGTTGGAGGCAAACTATGGAAATGGATGAAAAGATTTCGACCGTAACGTGCGGCCTGAGGAGATGCATTCCTTATATTGTACTGAGCCGAAACCCTAGGCCTGCCTTTGGGTGGGCTGCGTAGTTCAGCCAGCCCAGTCCAGAAAAACACCACTGTTAATGTTATGGAATTAGGCCCGTGAGGTTGAGTATCGAAGTTAAGGTCCAATCAGTTGGGGGTGATTAGATGGTGATTAGTATCCAAAATATTTAATTATAATTAAAATAATATACTTCCTGCGTCAAAAGAGTTACAGTAACACATGAATAATTTTTTTGGGAGGGGATTTGAACTCTAGATCTCTTACACAGCATAGGCTAAACATACCAATTAAGCTAAGCTAAAAATAGATTTTCCTTTTCAATATTTAAACTATTCATCACAACAATATTATTAAATGATGATTAAATCCCCTTTTGTATTTTCTGTTATATTGATTTGACTAATATGTATTTCACTTGGGTAAATAAATCATTAATAATTGAAATTTTAATACGTGATGTTGTCTTTCTTTCTTAAATTAATTCAATTTTATCCTAAATAATTCTCCTATTTCCTTTAGAATTAATTTGTAATTATTCTTTTATCTATTGACCTACGTAAAGCACAGATTTAAACAAAACGATACCACCAAATACCTTTTTTTTAATGTCTTAAATCTATTACAATAATTTATTCAAACATTCCCGAGGATCTCGACTAAATACCATTAAATACTCCTATACTTTACTGGCTTCAAAATGCTGCCAAATTTTGGCGGAAAGAGTTCTTATTCTCGTGGCTCATGATCATAACCGTTGCTTCCACTCTGAGTCGGAAAATCAAAATTTTACCAAAATACTTTTCTCAGAAACACTTGTCTTCCTTTTGTTCAGATCAGGAACTCGGTTCACTATTGAAATCTTGCAATCAAACCTCTGAAATCACTCAAATCCATGGCTCAATGGTCAAGACTGGCCTGGACCTCATACCATTTCCGGTAAGCAAGCTTCTTGCTTCTTCCATAGTAGACATACAATATGCAGCTTCTATATTTAGACATATACAAAGCCCAAATCTATTTATGTTCAATACCATGCTTAGAGGCTATTCAATTAGTGATTACCCAAAAGAAGCTCTTGTTCTTTTCAATTACATGAGGGATTTAAATATAATGCTTGACCAGTTCACCTTTGTCTCAACCCTTAAATCTTGTGCCGGTATATTGGCAATTTGGACCGGCTGTGCTGTTCATTCGCTTGTTATATTATCTGGATTGGATATGTTTATCAATGTAAAGAATACCCTTTTGCATTTGTATTGTGTTTGTGGAAGAATTGAAGACGCCCACCAGCTGTTTGAGGATTTTTCTCAGGAAAGAGATTTGGTGTCATGGAACACCTTGATGGGTGGCTACCTTCGTGTATTTCAGCCTGCTGTTGTTTTGGATTTGTTCAAGCAATTGTCTTTGGATGGTGTGAAAGTTGGTGCCACCACAATGTTGAGTGTTTTGTCAGCTACTAGTGATTGTGGTGATACTTCAAAAGGAGAGTGTCTCCATGGGTATTGCATCAAAAACGGGTTTTGCTTGGATTCAAACGTGGCGACTGCTTTGGTTGGCATGTATGGGAAAACTGGCAATATTGATTCAGGGCGTAGAGTTTTTGATGAAGTTGATGTAAAAGATGTAGTCTTGTGGAACTGTTTGATGGATGGGTATGCCAAGAGTGGATTGCTAGAGGAATCATTAGCTCTATTACGATCAATGAAACTCGAAAGTGTGAGGCCCAATTCCTCTACCTTGGCTGGATTACTGTCTGCTTGTGCCACCTCAGGAGCTCTTGCTGTAGGTCAGTGCATTCACAACTATGTGGAGCAGCACCAGGTAGTAGTACTGGATGCAGTTCTTGGCACAGCGTTATTAGATATGTATTGCAAATGTGGGTTACTGAGGAACGCTATCGATGTTTTTGATAGAATGAAAAGAAAGGATGTGAAATCTTGGACAGCCATGATTTTGGGCTATGGGATGCATGGGGATGCCGGGGATGCCATTATGATGTTTCACCAAATGGAAGAGGAGGGGTTTAAACATAATGAAGTCACTTTCTTGGCAGTTTTGAGCGCTTGTAGCCATGGAGGGCTGGTAACTGAAGGGATTAACTATTTTGAGATGATGATTCAGGAGTATGGCTTGACACCAAAGGTCGAACATTATGGATGCATGATTGATCTTTTGGGTCGTGCAGGGTTGCTAGAGGAAGCACATAACCTAATTAAGAGTTTGCCCATTGAGGGTGATGCAACTGCATGGCGTGCATTGCTTGCAGCATGCAGAGTCCATGGGAATGTTGATTTGGGGGAACGTGTGAAGAAAGCATTAGAGGAAACATATGGTGAACACCCTGCCGATTCTATCATTCTTTCAAGTACTTACGCCGTTGCAGGGAGAATGACAGGCCATAAAACCACATATGGGACAGAGGAAGGAAAGGTGTTAAAAAACGAGGAAAATAGATCTCTTGGAGTCAAGGAAGCTGGACGTAGCACCATTGAATTGGGTGAGGAGGGATGCTGATCTAATGAAGCATCAATACTTCATGTATAGCTGTATGAAAGTACTTTTCTGATAGCAATACAGCTTATTAGATAAATCTAATCAACTTGGGCGAATTCTTCCGGATCAAATAACTCTACTAGTTGATTTAGTTTGGTTGATGGATTAGATGAAATTGTTAAGAACATGAACTCAGTTTTACCATGTTTTCTCATAGGGTTAATTGACATTAGGTGTGATGCATAAAAAAATTAACGAATTACACTTATTTTCTGTTTTAAACATCCCAAATTTTCAATTAAACATCAAAGTTAAAAGAGAGAATCTATTAAAAACTAACACTGAGTTAACCGACAAACTTTGTCGGAACGTCTGGTTCCTTTGAACTGGTTGATTCTTTTTCGCCTATGTCAAGCAACCTTCACATTTTTTGTTGAGATCCCAATTCTCTAAGTGAGCTCTCTTGGCCAACCACGACCTTGTTCTCTTTCGCCTGTGTCAAGCAACCTTCACATTTCTTGTTGATATCCCAAGTCTCCAAAGTGAGCTCTCATGGCTTTTTAGAGAATCCCGCTCTGTGTCGTAAGACTTGTAGCTTGGTGGCAATTCACGGAAGCGGTTAGCACGAAATTTATTTTGTTGGTTAATTAGTCAATAGGTCTTTGACATCGCGATCAAGATTCTAATTGATAATCGATTAACTTACCAAAAAAAATAAACTTCAAGCTAACTAGATCTACAATTCATCGTTTCGAGTGTCTTTTTGTAATATGTGTCATTTTATTTTATTTTTTCACTAAAACGAAATGACATGGTGCAACTTACTTAGATTTCTAATGTTATAGTTTTAAATTAAAAAATTAGAAAGAAAAGGCAGAAGATATTTTGTAATATCTTCACTATGGTTTCCCATTGACACCATACCTGTTCATCTCCATCATCTTCTATCTTCTTCATCACCTCACAACTATATATCTGAAAGCTATTTTCTTCAAAATAATATCCTCAATTTTTTTAAATTGATCCACATCATCACACTCAAATTGAAACACCTAGAAATTTTAACCCAGATCATTTTCATAACAATATCATCAAACACGAAATTCATCGAAAAATCCGTCACGAAATCTACTGAAAAATCCGTCAACACAGCTTTTTCTCTATTATTATTCTCCTTAAATTCATCCATCTTAGCTTTCAATTGGTTAGTAATAACTCTGTATCTCTCATGAGAATTCGCCTGACTCTACAACAAATCAAACACAAAATTTCATCAACCTCTACCAAGACGCAAATGATTCATGACATTATTTTTGCTTTAAAAATTGATTTTAGAATAAAATAGGCGGTCAAAGATGGGTAATAATCCCCTGTTTCGAAAATATAATAATCATTTTAACTCTGTTTTTTCTTAAAAGAAAAACTATTACATTACTTATTATTTTTAAAACTTTAATGAACCCCATTAATTTTAAATTTTGAAATATTTCAAATTAACATCAAAAATTTAAAATTGATCTTATACTATATCTAAAATACACAATCAATTTCGGGCGAGTTTATTTATTTTTGGAAAGTTTGTTTTCTCTTTTAAGTGAGATTTGTTGATGAGTTTATTTCTTCTTCCTTTACAGAAGTTTAATTGGTTCTTGAAATTGTAATAATAATGATTCAATTCTCAATTTAATTTTAATTTTATAAACTCCCAACTTGAGAATCCCAAGTTCGTTCTTATACAGAGGGTGTAAGAAGAAGCTAGTGAATTCCCTCTCATGTTAGTGCAATTCCATGTCACAAATATTCATGACATTATTTCTACTTTAAAAATTCACTTTAATAAAATAGGCTGTCAAAAAAGTCAACTGATGTATGTTAAAAAATAAGGTCAAAATAAATTCTCTCTTTATATTTATATTTGATGTAGAAAAGAGTCCTTTTAGGATGTCAGCCACACACAACGGGCAGGAACAGGGAAGAATACATTAGCAGAAAATTGTGAACCTTTCCAAAATGTGCACCAGCATTTTCTTACACAAGGAAAAGAAACAGAGATGGAAAAGAATGAAGAAAACTACAACAGCACAAACTCAAGTTGCAGATCTTTGAAATGTGTTTTACATCTCACAAAACTTACTTTCTTACCCTTTTTTACATCTCAGCCTAGGAGGATCCCTGCAATGGAATCCACTTGACGAATCAAAAAAGAAAAAAATATACAATTTCCAATAGAGTTGGAGATGTCACAAAAAGCAGTTATCATAGTCTCCTTTTCCATCAAGTCAAACTGATGGAGCGCCAGCAACAAATTAGTCAGGTCTCAGGAGTTTGTATTCTGTACCGGTCACATACTCTGGTCCCATTTTCAGCCCACCACTTCTCTGCCTGTTGTTCAGTGAAACGTTTCCGACTAGAGAGACACCAAAACGCTCAATTAGTTTAAATCAACTAAACAACTCAACAGAGATTCCAGGGATTCATCATCAACAAGCTTTGTAATTCTAGAATATATGAGTAGTTTTTGAAGCTAACTGGTAGCCTCTCATAATAGAAGCATATAACTCATGCTGAGGAATTTTCAAGGATATATGCACCTGAATGTGATGACTGCCTTTTTAACAGTTAAAAAATAGGTTCCTTGCTTAAGTATCAAACTGTGCTGAAGCATGTGATCTCTTATATTTGTTATATACTTATATATCAAATTATGACTATGTAGTTACATGGTAATCTCAATTAGAAAAGGCAACTCTTTATTCAGCTATTGCAGGTGGTCCATATTACACATACCAGTTGATCTTAAACATCTCACCTAAATGACTCTCCGTGAGAAGATAGTGGTTTCCCCCCCCCTTCCCTGTTTAAAAAGACGATAACGAATGGCGAAGAAGACTGTTCGGTACATGCAAGTCAAAGATTCCTTGTAAAGCATGTACCTTCAGGTCCTTGAGGTTCAGCTCAATATGTAGTTTTGATTACAAATAATCGAGCTGGCATGATGTTGTTACATGGATGACATGCAAGAGATAGTATAATAGGACCGGAATTCGACGCACTTGTGAGAGGAAAGAGCCAGCACAGTTGAGAAATCATAGTGATAGAATGTTGAATAGCTTAGTCTGTTAATGCTACAAGAGTGCACCTGAAAGGGATTTGTTTCTAGTTGAAGGCAGTCAAGATATGAGAAAGGTTAGCGGGGATTTCTCAGAAAGAGTAAAACACATGGCGCTGATTATTCAATTGAAATATTGCATGTAATCTTCCAAACTTCCATATGTAATAGCGCTAACAGTTAAAATACCTGAAACGAACTCGTCTGAGTTCATTGCCACCTCCTGGTAAAGAGGAAAGAGTTACATATACTCCAGGTTCATCTTGTACCACCCACTCTGCTTTCTCATTTTGAGCCTTGGTTCCATTAAATAACCTTGAATGAGTTTTGTCATTAGATTCATTTTTAGGAGGAGAGGACAAGCTTGCCACATTACTCTCATTAGAGGGGCAACTCATAAAATTGGACATCTCGCTGTTAGAATCAAATTTGTTGATGGAAACATGTCTTTCTGGCACTCTTTCAGCCATCTCCATCAACTGCCATATTTCGACAATTTATACCATTAAATCATTGACACTGCTACAAAGAAACATAAGTAATAACGACTTGATGAGGAAATGAAAAATACTACACGCATACACGAGTACACAGATATAATCTAAAAAGAAATCAAGAGAGAGAGAGAGGAGCATAAATGAAATGGATAAATCAGATTCCGCTCAAATTTTTCTAGTTGAAGTTATCAGTAATATAATGGAAGACACTTGTTTACTATTATGCGGGCCTGTGAGGTCATATTAACAAGATTGCTATCTTATCAAGTTGGAAAAGTTTCATCATCTCAGCGCGTAACTGAAGACTGAGCTTATCAGCAAAGAGAGGAACCCTGCCAATTTGTATGGTACACCATTTGGTAAAATATGATTCAGCAAGGTTTGAAAATAATGCAGATACCTCCGCCTGAATAAGTTGTCCCCTTTTTTCGTATTTTTCGCACACCTTTTAAGGCACACTAAAAACACGCTAATGAGTATAATAATTTTCAACGTACTTCTGTAATTCTCACAATCTTTAAGTAATTTGTTTTCAAGTATATTAAAAAGAATTAAAAAAAAATCTACAAATATATTTTTTTCACACCCTCTAATCCATGCCATGCAACCCAAAGAAAAAGGAACAACTAATTTAGGATGGAGGAGTTAACAAACACAATATCATATGCATAAGATTTACCTTCCAAACACTCTTAGCGAACTAAATAAGGTACAATAAGAATTACCAATCTGCTACAAAACATTTGGATTCATGATATAGAGTAACAATGCATTTCTACAGAAACTTAGAGGAAGAGGAATAAATGAAAACCACGTGGGTTTGTTGAATATAGGGGAGTTTACTGGAATTAATCTGGCAAGATCCACCAATATTCACAATTTACTCGGATTTTTCCACAAAAAAGAAAATGCGTTGGTGGAAAAGAAGAAAATATAAAGTATGACTAACAATATCTGACAAGTGTTAACATTGGGTCCCAACAGACACGAGAAGGTATGTACTCCAACACTGGGATCAATAAAAGTGTGGGACTATCCTGATAAAGGAATTTTTTTTTTTTTTTTTTAAAGATAGAGAAAAGTACTGATGCTATAACCAAATCTAAGACTTTTTTACACCCTGAACCTCTCTTCACAGATGAAAAGTCAAAAAGACTACAATGTTATATATCTGACACAAAATTATAGCTGACCATGCTGTTGTCTAACCAACCATTGCTTATTCTACAAATTGTTTGAACAAATTTCTTTGAGCAATCTCTTTTGGCTTTTCAGTATATCTTCCTATAAATAAACAAAATAGGGAAAATATCATAATGAAAACGAGTTATTGTTATTTGTTACCTAACTTCCCAAGTTATGTTTTCTTTCTGTTAGCTTAAACCAACATGGCTAGATTCTGATACAAAAGAGTGCAAACCTTCTTTACTACCATTCCCCCTCCTCTCCCCAAAACTACAGGCATACAATATCTTTATAGATTAGGCAGAGTCCCTGCATATTATCAATAACAGACCTTGAATACTGAAATTCTTTAACGTATATGACATCTAACCTGGGCAGTTATAGACTTGATCACTTCCTTCGCAGCTTTGCATTTTTCTGCTTCATCTTCTGCTAATGCAGTCACCTCCTTCAATTGTCTTGATTTTATTTCCAGTTCAGCTTCAAGCGTTTGGGATTTGCTAGCAAGATCTTCAACCTACATAAGTTTTCAAAGGACAAAACTAGTAATTAATGAAGTCCAACAATTGGAAAATTAAGTACCAAGTGACATAGCGGTTGATGATGTATAAATTGTGTGCAATTGGAGTTTATCTTGGGCAGCCACTTGTTGGTCAATGAGACCATTGTTTGGCATCAATCCCATCAGGCTGAAGCTGCTGGAAGGTATGGCTAAAGACAATGCAGCACTGATAAAGACAAATAACATGTATACACATATGTACAATTTATACATATATAAAAGTAGTTTTATTCCAATCATATAATGAAATAAAGATAAAAACCTACAAGTGGCAGAACATAAATAACTCCCTTCTTTATTCAAGAAACAAAGCAACCCACCAAATAATGGCATATATATATATATATATGGGGAAAGGTAATAGGATGCCTTAGCCAAGCTTGGCCAAGGCTACTTAACAAAACGACATAGTTTTGTATAAAAATTATAATTAAAGATTTTTTTTAATATAAACCCAAAAATAGAAAAATTAACCCTAGTGGGTAAAATTACGTCGTTTTACTAAGGTTTTACTAAGTTGCCTTAGCCAAGCTTGGCTAAGGTAGCCAAACCTTAGATTACTTTTTCCCTATATATATGTATATGTGATACTGTTTCTTTCCTTTCCATGTTATATTTACTAGTTTTCTCTTACTTTTGTTAGGATACAATTTTTGCTTTATTTCTTCTAAGAATTATAGTTGCTTCACTTTCAGAATGGACATGTAAACGAAATGTTGGAAATGATCTCGACAATGTCCAGAGAGTATCGGTGTCAGACCTGTGTTGGACATGGACAAGTTGACCATTTGGAAGTGTTAGTGCTTCTTAGGATACAGACTTTAGCTTATATGCAAGGTGGCTAAATATAGATTATGTCATACTTTTCACACTTAGATGGACAAGCTTATACAATTGTCCTCAATGGTAGATCCTCACCAAGTTGCAATGTTCTAAAAGGCGCTAGGCGGGAGGCGGGAGGCCCGGGGGGCCTAGCGCCTAGGGGGCCTAGGCGAGATTTTTTATTTTAAGCCAATTTTAATATTTTATCTTACATTTATCCAAACAAAACAATAATATAAAGCAAAATAATTTATAATAAAGAAAATAAAGGCATTTGCTTAAAGTTCAAATACATATCCATATTGCTAATGTCAAAGTTCAAATACAAACATGCAATTGTTCAAAGTTCAAACATATTTTTAACGTATTAGTTTTATTCATAAACAAGATTGCTATTAAATAATAAAATTTAAAATTTTAAGAATTTAATTCAATATTAAAATTTAAGAAACTAAACATAAATTTAAGAATTATATTGAATTAAACTAAATATTACAAATGTATCATAATTTATATAATTTAAAGTTGGTCCAAGTTCAAAAAATTACAACTATAATAAAATTATCCATTTTGACTTGATATTGTTCACTTCTTATTGTGATTTGATATGCTACAACCTGTATTATGAATATGATAAATCATTAAAAAAAATATATATCAAGATCTGGTTTGGGTAGTTATTAAAAAAAAAAAACTCTCCGCCTAGACCCCGCTTAATTTCTTAGAGGGATTTTTTTGCAAGGCCTAGGCGAGGCGCCAGAGGGCCTAGCGCCTAGGCGAGGCGCCAAGGGGGGACCTAGCGCCTAGGCGGACCTAGACGAAGATTTTTAGAACACTGCCAAGTTGTTTGGGCGTTACATGATGAATGATGATATACTGAGATACATTAATTGTTGAAATAGTCATGGTAGTGCTTCAAAAAGTTTAGTGTAATTTCTTGGACTCTAATTGCCTAACCATTAGTCCAGTCCAATCTTAACTCTTATGTTAAGTAAAACTTTGCACGCTGATGAATATAGCATTTTGTGACAGTTGATGCATTGAACTTACTTTGAACATAGAAACTTATACAGGAGGTTACACAAAGAACTGCATGAACCTCAAGTTAAAGAGACCTGATGAACTACAATTGAATTTTAATATTTTATGTATTTCATAGATATGACATTTTCTGGAGTATCATGCTGCCAGTGCTTCTTTTTGTCACCTGTCAAAGATAGGTCTTGATTTAAATACATAAACAAAACTACAAGAAGATGAAAATAATCTAATCTAACTCGTAAGGTTCAGCTTCAACCCATTTTTAAATGACACGGCAATTGTAGACAGTCTGATAATATATCATCAATAACATATTCTATAGTTACAATTCCAAGATGATAAATCAATTCGATCTATTCCAAAGTGCTTCCATAAATTGTTCTAAAAAAAACAATCCCAAATCCCAATTTAACCATCATTGTACACCCAAAACGCACATAAATTATCATTTCCTTTATCTTGAACATCAATCCCAATTTATTTTTTTAGTTCAAAATGGTCCTGCAGAGGCAGTCTCCTGTAGTAAGGATTGAATCAGTTGTGTTGATTTATGGTCAATTGTATCTTTCTTTTTTTTTGTGTGTACACAATAATTATTTTCTATTTGAAATGAGCAATTATTAGGAACTTTACACGAGCTCTTGTATGTCCAGGCTTAGACACTAGGAGGCATCAGTAAAGTATGTTGAGGGATAAAACACAAGAATGAATCGATGAGACTCCAACATATTAAATCCTAAGTAGGGCATGGATTCGGCAAGGTTGTGACAATAAGTCTCACCTTTGTTCTTTTTTCTTTTTCTTTTTTTCCATTAGAAGAAACCACATTTTTCATATACAAAAGTAAGAACATATGTCTATAAGGTGATTGTTCATCCATCATTGAGATCAAGGAAACATCAGATCACTGGATGGTTGGAGACCCTGAATCTTGATAGAAAATCAGTAAAGTTTAAAGAATCCAAAACAACCTTCGAAAATCTTTAAGAGCTTACAGAAATAAATAAAAAATAAAAAAAATCTCCCTCCTTAATTGGGTTGTATTCCCCAATGGGGGAAGAGAAGTATGCCTCAGATGAATTAATAACAAAAGCATGAAGTTTCAAGAGAATGCATCTCTGTGTGGAAGCATTGCAGAAGGAATATCATCATGTTTTCTGGAAGTGCTAGAAATAAAGATAGAGAAAGAGATGGAAGATATATGCATAAAGTGCTTAAAGGGAATACAATTTTTTTTTGCATTATCAAAATGACACTTACCTGTGCCTTTAGATATATGAGCTCTTTGCTTAGACTTTCATTGTTATGCTTTGGATAATCAAGAATCAGTTCATTAGTAAGAAGAGGCAGGGATGGTGTTGGATTAGGAAACTGTGGTGAGCATGCCATTCTCGTTACAGGAGATGTTGCCCGAGAAACCATTCTAGAAGTAGGAACAGAAACCGAAATGTAACTCTTGGAAGCTCCAAAGAGAGCACCTGTTGCTTTTGAACAAAAGAGGCTTTGGCTCTCAATATTTCCATTAAGAAGTGGAAACACACGGTTATCCCTTGTTTCTATTTTCACACTGTTCTTGAAATTTCTACCTTCACTTTGATTAAATGAGTCAACAGAAAAGAACTTGGACAATTGTCCTTGGACTCGAGGACCCCCAGTCTCTTTTTCTGCGACATCACTATTTCTGGAAAGCATACTCCAGCTTTTAACATTAGAAATAACCCCAACAGATACAGATTCCATGGCCTTCTCTAGCTTGGTAAAACAGTCATCACAGACACGATATGACTTGTTCGTACTAGGGGCCAGTGAAGCTTTAATGGATTTCTTGTTGCTGCATGCTTTGCAGAAGACAAGCCCACAGTTATAGCAGTTGTGACGTTTTCTTCTGAAATTAAATGGATTATGACAACCGGAGCACAAAGAATTGTCAGCACAGGATACCCATTTATGGATGCATATAACAGCAGTAAAATTCGAACCACATACAACACCTTTTACTTGCTTATCTTTCAAAAACTCAACAAGTGTAGGTGTGTGACGGTCATTATTGTCTCCGTGACCTAGTTGCCCATTTGCACCCTTTCCCCAGGTATAAACCTCTGTTTTTGAAGTCAAAACTGCAACATGATGGGAACCACATGCAATTTCTTCTACAAAACTGTCAGCAATTTCACCTTCAATGCAAGTCGGAGCTCTTGCATCAGTTAGAGGAGTCCCCAGCTGCCCATAAACAGTACTCCCCATTGTGTACACTCGTCCCGAGGTAGTGAGACCAACTGTTAGATTATGCCCACAGGCTACTTTGGAGAAGCATACATCAACCAATGCAGCTACACACTCTGGAACAAGTCTAGGTTCTTTATCACCATGACCAAGCCGGCCGTTATCCCCATCCCCCCAGGTGAACAGCTTCCCAAGAATAGAACCTTCAGGTGGTAAGGAATTAGAAGATTTGTTCTCTACTTCAACAACAGCGGCAGTGTGCCAAACACCACAAGCAACCCTTATTGTCCTGAACCCTCTCAAAGTTTCCACTTCTCTTGGAATCCTGTTGCTATTACGATCTCCATGGCCTAAAACACCAAAAGTTCCATCACCAAATGTCAATAACTGGCCAGTGGATGTTATAAGAGCTGTATGCCAAGGTCCACAAGAGACATATGATACACGTATACCCTCCATGAGGCCACTCACTTTCTTGGGGATAGAATGACTGATGCCACTTCCAAGTCCAAGCAAACCTGAGTTGTAAGTACCATCACCCCAAGTATATAAATCTCCAGAAAGTGTAACAGCACAGGTGTGATATTCCCCGCATGCTACCATCTCTATTTTCATGCCACTAAGAGTTTCGAGGAACTTAGGGTGGGAAACATCTGCTTCCACACCATGCCCAACCCTGCCCCCCGACTCCTCTCCCCAACTGAAAATGTCCCCTTGTTTGGTGACTAACACAGCATGCCTACTACCACAAGCAATGCTTTGAGCATCAAGTACAATGGTAGACTCCAGTGCTTTAGGCAGATGGGCATCCATTTTGGTAGTAGATGATCTACCAAATCTAAGCACACCACCACCCAACAACCCATCACCAGTGCCTTCTCCCCAAATGTAAACATCACCTAGGGAATCAATATCTTCATGGCAAGAACCCTGACTTGATGAGCTCACAGCACTTGACAAACTGACTCGGAATGTATCAGCTGTAGAAGTTTGACCATTTGGGTTGTCTAGACCAGCAGAAGGAAGTGAGCTGGGAGAATAGGTAACTGATTCAGCTTGTGATAAACTCTTAGTTGTTGCAGTATATGAAATGATATCAGAAAACGCTTTTCCCAATCTGCTCTCTGTTCGTAAACCATCTCCCTGATCCTAATGTAATCCAATAAAGAAGTAAAATGAGATAAAGGAAACCAAAGAAACGCTAAATTAATCACACTGCTACATAATCTTGAAAAAAAAAATAGAGAAAAGATTTTGACAATTACAGAAGCTGCACTTGATGGAGAAACTCTGCGTCCTCGTGGACTTTCTGATGATATACTCTCACTTCTTGCTGAGCTTCTCACTTTGCTATAGCTACCACGTGCTATTAATGCCTTTAGACCAACAAACCAAACCTCAACTTCATCCTTATCTTTACATATCTGTCAATTGAGTGTAAAAGGTTCAACAAAGAGCTTAAAATTATAATGTTATAAACTACTTTACTGCTAGTGTAGATTTATTTTTCCGACGAGTACTTATATAAAATTTGAGAATTTAGTGAGTTTTATATGAAACAGAAGTCGACATATTTACATCTTATAGTCTCAAGATTGAAGAACAACTTTTTATTTCGTCTCCCTTTTTTTCTTTTGCTAAAAGAATAAAATGGTATACTCACTAAATCCAACGATCTATCATTATAAATGAGAGAAAATGACTGATATTCTTTCTCTGGCCGAGGATACCGCTGGAATATTGCCTGAAAGAGAAAGCAATTACTGTATTAGTCAAATGCAGGACTATCAGGAACACTATAATGCATTTATACGTAAAGTACAAAAAAATAATGATAATTTTGTTTTAAAAAAGGAAAAAGATACAAGGCATAAAAGTAATATGTGTGATCGCTCAAGCTGAAGATGTAGCAGAATAATTGGAACCTACTGCAATATTGTTTTTACTTTTTTACGAAAAAGGGGAGCTAGACAGTAACCCATCTCCATGACTCCCAACTTAAATCCTGCATAGATTGTAGGGGAATCGAACCACAGACCTTGCGCCTAACCACACAGTCCCAACTTAGCCCTTAGGGCCAGGCTACCTAGGGTGGGTACTGAAAGGCGTTTTTACTAACCAGACCATAACCATTGAATGCTGTTTGGAAGATTATTTAAGAGCACCTAGAGATATGTGGCTCACTACCTCTACGAAGGAAAAATGAAGAGTAACAAATTTCCAGCTTGATTGTGGACCTTGTGGTCCCTCAACTTTTCAGGTGTAACAACCCACTCTTTACAGTTCTAAAAGCCTCTTATGATAGCCAAGTCACTTGACTTCCTTTTCTTTACTTTTTTTTTAAAATTATTAAATTAAGATTCAGTACTACTTGGCAAAATTGGGCAAACCAGTGTACACACGAAAACCAGAAAAAAACACAAGGAAAACCAAAAACACATATGCCATCACAATTCTATCCTGTCCATGTCCAAAGTACTCAATAAAGGACTGCCCAAAACCCTGTGAAGTTCCAAAATATAAAATGAAAGAACCCACTATATCCTATATAGTGAAATCAAATGAGTAAGTACGGAGCACCTGCTGAAAATCCTTGCATTCCTCACCCGACTTCCACAAACACCATATGACAGAAACCACAAACTCTGCTAAGTATCGTCCATCCTTACAACTCTAAAACCCCAAAAATGAATAAAAAGAGGCTTCTCAAAAATAAGGGTAAACCCAAGTGTCCCAGAAGAACTCCAAATTTCAACAGAAGCCAACTCATTCCATGTAACTCCTACAAGCTTAGTGGCATTGTAGTAATTAGGAGAGGAGGCTCAAGTAGGTTTTGCTAGTATATGTTAGAGAATAACAACGTAGCGAAAACAATAGCAAAGAAAAATCGAAAGAAAAACAATCAAACAAGACACAAGATTTACGTGGTTCACCCAAAACATTTGGATCAGTTCACGGTAGGCGGTATCACTATCTCTTAGAAAATTCATACATCATACAATTGCAGGATCCCCTCCTTATATAATTGTAACGTAAAAAGAGAGATGAGAGTATGTGAAGCCTAAACCCAATAAAGTTAGACAAATAATATATATCAAATAAGAGAGAGAACAAATGCCATAAATACCCCTAAAACTAACCCCTGATATTCAGCTCATACATATATCATATGCTTATTTAACACTCCCCCAACGAGATTAGATCTCGACCAATATGACCAATATGAGCTAGAAGCTTCCTTCATAAACTTCTTCGTATTGTCCCCCTTACATGCCTCATTTCATAGGGAACCTCAAAGTGGCTCTATTTCATTATTCCATCCATTTTTCGACCGAGCCACTTCACTCCAAATACTTCAAAGTACCAAAATTTTTGGTTTGAAATTTAGTCTCGAGAAAGGATTTTAAACTATCAATCCCTTCTACATCACTTCCTGTAATGACAATATCGTTGACATACACTACTAGTAGAATACAACCATTATTGGAATGCTTAAAGAAGACAAAGTGATCACACCTACTCCTTTGAAATCCAAACTCCATAACTACCTGACTGAACCAACCAAACCAAGCCCCAGGAGACTGTTTAAGTCCATGTAATGACTTTCTCAATCTACATACTTTCCCATACTCTCCCTGAGCAACAAACCCAGAAGGTTGCTACATATAAACCTCTTCCTATAAATCACCGTGAAGAAAAACATTTTTTGATATCTAACTGATGAAGATGCCAATGATTAGATGCAGTCAGAGAAATAAATAATCGAACAAAACTAAGTTTCGCAATAAGAGAAAAAGTAACAGAATACTCAATACTATACATCTGGGCGTAGCCTTGGCCACTAAAAGGGCTTTAAGGCGGGCAATTGAACCGATTAAATTTCATTGAAAAACCATATTTATAATCAATCACTTGCTTACCGAGGGGCAAGTTAACCAAGTCCCAAGTTTAATTTTGCTCAAGGGTCATCATCTCTTCCTCCATAGTTGTCCTCCAACCAGTATGGGATAAACCTTCAAGAATCGAGTTTGGAACCAAAATAGAATCAACAAAGGCAACAAACGAACGCAAAGAAGAAGATATACTAGCATAAGATACATAAGAAGCAATAGGATGGGAAGTACAATTACGAGTACCTTTACGCAATAGGAAGGTCAAGAATGAGATCTGGCGACGGAGAACTATAGAGAGAATATGAATCTTGAGGATCAGTAGGTGAGGCTGCAACATGACACGGCTTCCGAGAGTATACTTGTAGATGGGAACGCATTGTATACACTAAGAAGTCATCCCCTTACTCACTACATGAAGGAGAATGAGATAATGACTCAGAAAAGAAAGCATCAGATTCAAAGAATGTAACATCAGCTGACACAATATACCGACCCAAGTCAAAAGAAAAACACATGTAACCATTTTGTTGTCTGGAATATCCCAAGAAGACACATTTAAGTGACTTTGGATCTAACTTAGAAACATGAGGTCTTACATAGTGAACAAAGCATGTGCATCCAAAGACTCGTGGAGCAAGAGAGAATAATGATTGAGATGGATATAAAATAGAGTAAGGCACTTTATCATTAAGAATAGAAGAAGACATTCGATTGATAAGATAACAAGTTGTGGAAACCTCATCAGCCAAAAAAGTTTTAGGGACTTTCATCTAAAATAGAAGAGCTCGTGCAACCTCCAGCAAATGTCGATTTTTTATCTCAGCCACTCCATTTTGTTGAGGAGTGTCCGTGCAAGAAGATTGATGAATCATTCCCTTTTGAGTCATATAAGAAGAGAAAGGGGTAAAAAAATACTCCTTGGCATTGTCACTATGCAATACATGGATTGAACAGTTAAACTGAGTTTGAATGTCAGCACAAAATGCATTAAATATAGAAAACAATTCAAATCTATGTTTCATAAAATAAAGACATGTAACCAGAGAATAATCATCCACAAAAATGACAAAATACTTGAAATAACTTTAGAAGTTATAGAACATGGACCCCAAACATCATAATGGACTAACTCAAATAGGACGCAACCCATTTATTGACTCTAGGTAAATAAGGCCTACGATGATGTTTAGTAAACTAAAAGACTCGCAATTTTGAATAGATAAAACCCTAAACTAGGACACATCTTCTTCAAGTTGGCTAAAGTTGGATGACCCAACCGACAATGAAGTTGAAATGGTGATGTGACAGTGGAGCAAGCAGTAGAAGATGAAACAATTGTTGCAGCCTCATCAAGTACATATAACCCATCAAATTCACTGCCTCTACCAATAATCCTCTTCGTCGTAAGATACAAAAATAAACAATAACCAGGATAAAATGAGATGCAACAATTCAACGCCCGAGTGATTTGACTCACAGATAGTAGATTGAAATGAAATTTAGATAAATACAATACTGAGGATAGTGAGAAGGAAGATGTGGGATAAGCAAAACCACTTCCTACAACCGTAGCAATTGACCTATCAGCAATAGTAACACTAGGCAAAGACAAAGAAGAGGAAGAAGAAAAAAATGTACTCATATTACCTGTCATATGATCAGTGGCACTTGAATCAATAACCCAATTGCGGGAGGTTGATGAAAGGCAAGCAATGGATTTACCTGATTCTACTAAAGTAGCGGTGGAGGATGTAGATGGTTGTTGCAACATTTGAAACTGAGTATAACGAGCAAACTCATCATCATACATACTACAATACGTCCTTCAGTAGACGATAAGGAAGGAAGTTGTTCTGGTTGTGATGCTACATTAGCAAATCGCGATTGTGGTGGTTTACCATGTAACTTAAAACAATTTCGTTGTATATGTCCCGAATAGCCACAGTAATAACAAACAATACCCCCTTTATTGACTCCACTGGCGCGACCTCTACCACCTCCACGACCTCCATCACCTCCATCTAGACCTCCTCTACCCCCACCTCGACCACCTTGATATGTACAAGCCATGAGGGCTGATTTATCAATCCCCATAGAGGTGGTGATGAATCTATAGATGCACGCAAAACCTGAACATACACAGTAGTGAGAGAACCAATATCTGATCCAGCTAAAATTTGCGAACGAATAGTTTCATACTTCGACCCCAATGTTGATAAGAAAGTCAAACTGCAAGTTGCTCTCTTTGTTTCTACATATCTGTAACAACAGAAGTGATCGATAACAGCATATTAAGCTCCTCATATAAACTCTTAAAATCACCAAAAAAGTGAGTTAGATGTCTATACTTACGATCCCATATATTCGCCGCAAATTATCTTTTCCAGAGTAGAGTACTTCTAAATAGTCCTATAGTTCCTTCACAGTCTCAACATGAGTTACAAAGACAGTAATTGTGCAAACCATTGAATTTAACATTTGACTAAAAATTCTAGCATCATTCGTAGCTCATATTTTAGCTTGTTTTGCATCGATAGGTGCATCCTTAGTTAAATGGTCATCTAACTTCTTATCAGTAAGATGAGTCCCAGTAATCATCACTTAAGACGAGTCCCAGTAATCATCACTGACACAAGCTTAGAGTCAATAGATGCCATCAAATATGTAAATTCACCGTCTGTTTCAAATCTGAAAAATTGCAGAAAATTCCAGCAAGATCAGAAAATTCGAGAAACACCCCTAAAATTTTCTGAAATTTTGCAAACAGGTCCCTGAAGCACTAACAAGTTTCCGGCAGTCTAAGAAATCACCTACAGAGACCTTTCTACTGCTTACCTTCTTCCGACGACTAAGTAAACAACTCCAACGAGTTAAAAAAAATTCTGGAGACCAAAAAAAGACTCCGGCAACCACTAAAACAATATTTCGGCGACATTTCCGGCTTCTTCTAACATGGTTATCTTCCAAAACTACAGTCCTCGCTCAGGGGAACAATAAACAGGCTCCAATGAGACAAACAACTTCAGCAACCTCTAAAACATAATTTCAGGTACGTTTTCCGGCGACTTATCCGGCAATCTTACTTCCCTCGGGCAATCGCTTTCTGACCATTGGCAGCCTTAGCCAATCACGTTAACATGCCAACACTCTTAGAGCCCGTTCGACAACGACTTATTTTAAAATGACTTAAAGTTAAAATATAAGTTGACTTATAAGTTGTTTTAAGTTGTGACTTATAACTAAAAGTGTTCGGTATCAATTTGAATTATAAGTTAAAAATTAAGTTAAAACAAGTTATGAAGATGTTCGGTTCATAATGATTTATAAGTTAAAATCAAATGTAAAGATTACTAAAAAGGACATTAATAAAAAGATGAGCAAAATAGAAGAGGGATAAAATAGACATTACATTTCGCCAAACTAACTTATTTTAAAATTACTTATAGTCATTTTAAAATAAGTTACAAATGCTTGTTTATTTTTTTTACTTAAAAATCAACTTATAAGTAGGAAAATAAGTCATTGTCAAACAGAGGAATAGTGGCAAATGACAAAACAACTTATAAGTCACTGCGGAACAAGCTCGTAGTTGGCAGGAACAGAACAAAAGAAAGAAAAAAAATATAAAAAGAAGCAGGAGAAGAAGAGAAAGGAAGAAGCAGGAGATGAATAGGAAGAAGATTATTTGTGATATTATTAGGATTACATGCTCTGATAGACTGATACCATGCAACATAAAAGAAGGATGAGAGTATGTGAAGCCTAAACACAATTGGGTTAGAATATATCAAATAAGAGAGGAAGCAAATGTCGTAAATACCCCTAAAACTAACCCCTGATATTCAACCCATACATATATCATATGTTTTTTTAGCATGAACATAATTAACCCTAATTCACCCGAAAGTACAAAACTACCCCTCCAGAAGCTAAATTATTCGTTAGATCGGAGATGTTTTGTGGCTCTCTCTGTCTCTCTCTCTCTCTTCCTACTTCATCTTCTACCTCAGATTTCTACCCTAATTCACACATCCGTTCTTACATTTCTGCAAGTTTCCTCTCTTAGTTAGGACCAAAGCAAGGTCCTAACATTTTATAGCAGTGAATTAGCAGTGCATGATATGAGATATGAGTATCACAACCATATAAACAAAACAACATTCAATTTATAAAAGTTACATTAGCAAACTACAAGCATTGTAACACCCCAGTCCCACATCGAAAGATAGGGGAAAATTTGTCTACATATAAGGAAATAAGTTACTACCAATAGTACCTTCAAGTCATGACCTTTTGGGAGCATGTGGTGGGCTAAGATGACCCAAGAAGATACTATTGGGCCAGTAGTTTGAGGCCTTATTTTGATGGATTTGATTCGATTCGGACTTGGGATTTGACCCGAGATTTATTCCGGACTCGGAATTTGACCCGGGTTGTTTCATATGGTATCAAAGCCGACTCTCGAAAGCTCGGGTCGGGTCATCCGATCGGGTTGCCGGAGGTGGGGACACGAAGGCTGGTAGTATTATCCCACAATGGAGAGATGGAGGTCCGGAGGTGGGGACACGAAGTCAGCCGGTATTATCCCACAATGGCTAGAGAGGCAAAGATCTTTGGGCCGTGTGTGTGATCGGTTCTGACGGGGACGTCAGAAATTTAAATGGGGGAGTTTGTAACACCCCAGTCCCACATCGAAAGATAGGGGAAAATTTGTCTGCATATAAGAAAATAAGTTACTACCAATAGTACCTTGAAGTCATGACCTTTTGGGAGCCTGTGGTGGGCTAAGATAACTCAAGAAGATACTATTGGGCCAGTAGTTTAAGGCCTTATTTTGATGGATTTGATTCGATTCGAACTTGGGATTTGACCTGAGATTTATTCCGAACTCGGGATTTGACCCGGGTTGTTTCAAGCATCCTCCGGAAATCTAGTTTAAAGTTTATAAAAGAACAAGTAAGAAAGTACCTGTGAATGAAAATTGAATTGATAAAAGGTTCTTTCACAATTTATCACGTCCAGTTGCACAACACATAGGGTGCTTACGATGATAATAGTTCAGTTTTCAAAAAGGACATTATGTTATTACACGCCTTCTCCCACTTTTATCCCTTGCCCCCCCAAAAAAAAAAAAAAAAAAAAAAATTTAAATAAAAATAATCCTCCAAAGACAAAAAAAAGGACAACCAAAAACATGGCACAAGAAAAAAGAGAACGAAAACTTGATAGATAGAAGTGTTTCCCTTCATTTGCATGAACATGTTGCACAATCAGAAGGAAAATGAGACTATGAAACCAAACTCACAGTACGCTGTCCAGGTATTATCTTTGAAACATGGCATAGTTCAAGCTGTTTCTCTTCTTTGCCAAAGTACCATATTAGTTTAGATTCATCCTGCAATGCAGCAACAGAAACGAAACATCCGAGAAATTAGAGCATACAAAAGAAAGAATGTTTTTTCTTTCCTAATTCAGATGGTACAGATAGATACTCTTTACAAGCCATTATAAATTTGGAATTTGAATTACATGTTTAGAAATGGGTTTGTTGATGCTGAATAAAAAAATGTTTGAAACTTTAAATTTTTTTTATTTCTAAATCATGTATCAAACATAATTAAAGTTAGAACATTTATTTAAAAAAGATGTCTTCTTCACAATTTTAATCTTCATGAACCGGAGCAAACCAAGAAAAGATTTATTATCATTATTAAATATTTGATTATTTCCTTGAGATTTTCAAATTATCAATGTGCATACAAGGAAGTTCGATATTTCTTGCATATTTGGAGTCCAGTTAGTGACTTGTGAATTCTCCCAAACTTTAAAACTTAAGGACTAGTTTTATCAAAGGAGAGAAGAATGATGGGGAGCAATCCAAGAAGAGAATTATTATCTCTATTAATTTAGTATTATTATCACTATTAATTTAGTATTATTATTATTATTATTACTATTATTATTATTGTTGTTGTTGTTGTTATAATTATTATTATTGTTATTATTATTATTAGTATGGCTGAATAGAACGTAACTATTAATTACCTTTTATTATATCAGGTAGAATATTCAAGAGTTTGAATTATAATGGGGCTTTTGTTTCCTCATTTTAATTAGGTTTTACTTGTTCGTTAAGTTTAGGTTTTCTTATTTTCTGATATAAGTATTGTAATCCCTACTAATTTATTCATATATTGACTTGTGCTTGTGGTTCTTAGCATTATTATTCTCCTTTTTAACCCCTTTATTCCTTCTTCCATCCATGTCCTATATCACTTCACTAATTACGATCAGCATAAATCACACAAGAAATGAGGTATTCAACTTAACATATACTCTAAATTACAGATACACAATATGAAAGACAATTAGGAGGTGACACAGATGTGGCAGGTGTAATAGCCCTAGATTCAAATCCCTAGTACATAATCAATTAGGAATCTAAATGAGATGCTTAAAAGTGACTACAGGGAAAAGATGTCTTTACTGTACTCTCAGTATTGTTAACACAAGGTCATGATACATGTTAGTATTAAATAGTATAGGAATATTGCTCATGGTCCATTGTGAAACATGCTTTTTTAAGAGGAATTATAATCAGAGGAGATCAACATATACAGAATTACAATTCTATATATTGGCGAAAGAAAATACGAAAAATGAGATGATCATCCCCTAAATTTTCAGTAGAACTTCGCCAATTGTCACAGAATGGGCTGGTCAAAATTTGACAGACATGACATACTGTTAAACAAAAAATCTGTGATTTTATTTTTAATTACACAAGTTAAAAGCATACTATTGTAAAAAAGGGATATCACATATGTGAAGATGGTATATCTAAGATATATACAAGGCGACTTACAGCAGAAAGTCGAAATGGGCAGAACTTCGGCTTCCCTCTGCGTCCGTACTTCAGCAAATATGCCCCTTTCTTAAGTGCTGTAAAGGCCTGTATAATATAAAAATAGGCAAATAAGAGAAAATTTACTAGGCTAGCTCGAGCTCATTGCAATAGCCTAATTAAATGGCAGTAAAGTGAGCCTGTACTTCCATTCTCCCTCCTCTAAAGTAAAAATAATTGAATTAACCCAGATGAAATGTTGTAGACACAATTGATATCAAGAAGAAGAAAAACTGACGGTTCAAGGCAAAAGCGCAGTGAAAGTTTTACAGGCATGCTATGGAAATGAAAATAAAAGGAAATTAAAGAGAAAGAGGAGCTTAAAATGTTGAAGCATTCAACTCGCGAGTATATAGGATTTACATATGAAGACTCAAGTCTTAGGGTGTCCAGCTTGGGGCATTCATATTCAGAACATAGAATAATAAGAAAGTGTGGCTTAAATAGTAGAATCACCAAATTGTCACAGTAAAATGATGGAACTGATCATGATATATATAAATATATATACTGGGCCGGATGTATTAGCAGGGCAGCATAGGCAGCTCTGCCTATGCTGACTTTTTTTTATAAAGGTATAGGGGCAGGGGGAGAAATATAAGTTAATAAACTCAAGGGGGCAGATTAATGGAAGAGTTAAACATGGAGGGGGTAAAAAAAAAGTTTCATTCTAATTCTAAATACAAATTACAGAAACACTCGTTTCGTCATTCTTGCTTGTGCTTGCATTTGTTGCTCATTCCACTTCTTCCTTTAGAGTATAATTCAAGGATTTACTTCTGTTGAAATCAAGACCGGGCGTGGGTTGAATCAAGAAGCGAACTTGAAGCGGTCCGGAGACACGCGGTAGAGCTGACATTATGACACAATTCTTAGTGTCATTAACTTGTTTTTTGAAACAATTGAAGTACTTGAGATAGTAGAAGATGATGCATCGGGGGATAAAAGTACAAAAGCAAGTGCTTTGTTGCATTTCATGTGAGATTTTGAGTTTGTATTCTTCTTGCATTTAATGAAAAAAGTTTGAGAATCACAAATACCTTGTCACAAGCATTACAAAAGAAAGACCAAAATCTCATAGTGCAATGGCTTTAGTTACTATCTCAAAGCAACGGTTACAAAGTGAGAGATTCGAGTTGGGAGATTTTGTCGTCAGAAACTACTGAATTTTGTAATATGCATGGGATAGTCGTTCAAGAAATGGAAGATATCTTTTTGGTTCAAGGGAGATCACGTTGGGGTGAAAAAGTCACCAATTTTCATCACTTTCAGGTTGAGTTACTCTATACAGTGATAGATAGTCAACTTCAAGAATTGAATGATTGATTTGACAATGTTAATACAGAGTTGTTCTCATAGCATGTCTTGATCCAAGTAACTCCTCAGATTTGACAAGGAACAGTTGATTCAATTTGCTAAGTTTTACTCGTTGGAATTTCAAGATAGAGATCTTTGGGGGATTGATGATGAACTTGAAACTTACATTGCAGATGTGAAAAATAATCCTAAATTTTCTAATGTAAAAGGTGTTGACAAACTTGCTCAAAAGTTGGTTAAGAAGAATAAGGCTAATTTGTATCCTCGGGTTTATTTGTTGTTGCAATTGACTTTCATTTTGCAGGTTGCTACTACCACGGTGGAGAGGATATTTTCAGCGATGAATATTGTTAAAACCACTCTCTGAAACCAAATGGTTGAATGATTGTTTAGTTCTTTACATTGAAAATGATGTAATTGAAACTATTGATAATGAAGCTATCTTAGAACATTTTCAAGCTTTGGGGTATAGGAGGATAGCATCGTAATTTGTAAACATTATTATGATTAGCTAATATTATATTTAGTAAGTTTTCTTTATTTAATTTCAACAAAAAAGTTAGTTAAAATCTGCCCCTACTGGGGAACAAATCCTAATTCGCCCATGCTGGGAACAAATTCTAGATCCACCTATATATATATATATATATATATATATATATATAACGTATCAATATGAGCTGCTTCAAGAAAGCTATTTTGTACTATCAACAAAGCTAATTTGTACTATCCACATCTAACATAATGCTAACTTCTACTAAAAACATTAAATAAATCCATGTGTTATGAATGATAGATGGATATGAAAACAAAATGTAGGAGGTACCTGATCAGTGTTTCTGTCACCGAGACTAACCCTCTGAAAATCAGCCATTCAAGTTGCAAGATTAGGTGCAACCCAGATGTAGAACCCAAACCCATTTGAAAAAGTCGTATTCTTTTTGTGCCCCATAAACAGACTACTCCAAAATTCCACCCATCAACTACTCCACCTCCAGAGCCTCAACACCTCAAATCTATCCCATTATTAATATAAACACCTTCAAAACCCAAATTTCAAGCTTATGGAACACTCTCTGAAACAAAACCCAATATTTCTATATATAAAAAAATCCCTAAAAAACTGAAAAATCTTCAGCTCTGAAACAGCTCAACAACAACTTTTTGGCAGATTGAAGAGAACCCTAGCAATTCACATAAGTTCTTCAGCATTTCAAAACTTTTACATATAGTTCATAAATTCGAGCTATGTGGATGGTATTTCACCTACATTTGAAAGATTAACCAAAAGGTGGCCATTGTGGATCAAATCTGAGGTTGGTTGAGCTTCCAATTCAAATTTAGCGACCCCAACCCCCACCAATTTAAATTGAAGATATTCGTTTCAATGTTAAAACGAAAATCGAGGTGTTTCAAATTGGAAGGGTTTTGGAGAAAGGAAAAAAAGAAAGGAGAAGGAAGAAAACGGATTAAACTTGTAACGAAAGATGATTCTTAACGTGCGCACCTCTCTTCTCTCTCTTCCTAGTTCCTTCCTCCCTTCCTCTCTCTCTCTCTCTCCCTCTATTTTCTCTTTCTTATTACTCACATTTTATTGCGGTTAGTGCCACGTCATCAACTGAAAGTCGTATTTTCCTGTATCTTTGCCCTTCTTTATTTAACACCTAAAAATGCAATTGAAATGTCCATATGTTTCTGGAATTAGGGTCGACCAAAAAAGGAAAAACTGAATTATCAAATCAAAGTTTTTTAATCCAATTATTTTGAATATTTAGTTATTTGGATTAATTCAGTTATAATTTATTACATTTTTGATAACCGGAGATACGGGCAAAATAATATGTATTTTAAAATTCAAATTTTTGTTCGAATAATAAAATTGTAGCAAATTTGATTCGGTTACAACCGACTCATCTCTATCTAAAATTATTGTAATTAACTGATTTAAAAAGTATTATTCATAAAATTTTATACTATATATAAACAGCTGAAGAAGAATCTCTTTTTGGGCTTTTCTTCACGTCAATGGACACTTTTTGACGGTATTTGGACAGCAAGGGTCGGGCTAGGTCCAGCCTGCTGGTTTCTTGCTAGACCATTATTGTTATTATTATTATTATTTAAAAATCCAAAAATTAACTTACTCATATTGTATAAAAATTAATGCTTTAGACGGACATTTATGATTTAACCAAGTGGTTTAGGTTAGGCTCATATATATAAACTAGAATAATTAAAGGATGGATAAATAATAAATGTACTGCAAGTAAAATTTACTCACTTTTAACTTTACAATTAATGAAACACAAATAATGCAATTATCAACTCCCTAATGATGTTTAAAATGCAAATTAACCTGCCCTAACTTTTTTTAACCACCTACTAACAACCTACCACAAATATATGGCAACAAAGCTTTTGATCAGGAACGGACTAGGGAGGGAGTATAGGGCCAGGGCCAGGGCCGGGACTGTGACTGGGGGCTAGGATTGAGCAAAAAACAGGTATAACCGAAAAATTGAACACAATCAAAATAATTTAACCGAAATATTCTGACAATTAGGTTTTTTTTACTATTTCGGTTATATCCGAATTTTTATACGGTTTTTGGTTAGTTTTTACGGGTATTAGTTTTGGGTTATTCGGTTTAACCGAATAACCCAACAATACTTGTTAAAATAAGACTCTGCACCAGCCCATTCATTCATTACTCTTATCCACAATTCCACAGCACTTAGTCTCTTAATCTTGAATTCTCACGGCCCATTACTGAGTCAAATCTACTTTACTCTCTCTGTCTCTCAGATCTCGAACTCTCTCAGATCCGCATTTACCGGACCAGCACGCCAGCACGCCTGCACCAGATCTCAATTTCTATCATCGGTCGACGCACGACGGCATTAATCTACCATCGCCTCGGTCCTTCATCTCGACTACCAATCCAGAGACTCCAGACGGAGTTTCCTTCAACTTTGATTCTTTGATCGTGAGAACCGAGAAGTTCTTTCTTCAAGGAATTGAGATGTTTCCATGGCGAAAGAGATTGCGGAGAGTTGGAATCTCCACCATGGCTTCTCAAAGATGTTTGGAAGGCTTCAGAAGTCGCCATGGTTTGCCTCAGATTATTATCCTTTTTGGATGATAAAGTGGACAAACAAATAGAATAGAGGAGTAAACAAATAGATAAGTTCCTTTTTTTAGAGAGAGAAAGACATAGGAGAGTGAGGCTATGGAGGATAGATAAAGTCAAAAAGAAGGTGTTATTTGTTGTGGGATCTTTGTTTTTTTAGGGTACATCGATATAGTGTTTGATATAATAGTTCTAATTTAATACCACCACCATGCGTGCTCAAATGAATGCCTACTACATTTTAAATTGTGCAATTTTTATGTTTTCGCGATTCTGCATTTTCGTGAAGTCCTCATTGCTATTTAAATTAAGTTATTAATCGAATAACCGAATAACCTATTCTTGTTATTGTTATTGGACATTTCAGTTATTTATTCTGGATAAAGAAAAAAGCAGGATATTTTTGCATTATGGTTATAACCGAATTACTTGTCTTGCCTTCGGTTAATAACCGAATGCTCATTCCCTATCTGGGCTACTCATCATTTTAGAAAAAAATTAAGCCTATAAAATTTAAAATTTTTAATTTAGGCTCCCTAAATATAAAAAGGAGATGATTCATAGTCAATCAGATACTTACTAATAGATTGTGGTAAATCCATTCATGGACTACTTTTGTGCTTTTAGAAAAATAAATTAAGCCTATAAAATTTTGATATTTTAAATTTAGGCCCCCTAGATATATAAAGAGGACCAATTCATAGCCAATATTACCCTTACAATAGATCGTGGTCGTCCAGTCACGGATCAAATGATGAAAATAATACTCTATCCGCACTTTAATATGTGAGAACCTGCAAAACTAAACTGCGGATTGCAAAAGTGACCAAAATGCCCTCCAGGCTCAGCAGATTAATTTTACGGATATTTAATTTACCAAATATTGTATTTTAATATATAATAATCAAAACAACATGATTTTTTCCGCTCTCACAACGAAAATGCAAACATGATTTCTCAAGTTCTCAGGTCTTCTCTTTCTCTCGACATATAAACAAAACAAAATTGCAAATCATTGTTGAATTTAAAAATTTGATAGTTTAAATTTAGGCCCCCTAGATATATAAAGGGACCGATTCAAAGTGAACATTATCGTTACAACAGATCGTGGTCGTCCATTCATGGATCTGATGGTGAAAATCATACACCATCCGCACTTTAATATGTGGGAGCCTGCAAAACTAAACTACAGATTGCAAAAATGACCAAAATGTCTTCGAGACTCCATAGTTTAATTTTGCGGACGTTGACTTTACCACATATTGTATTTAGTATATAATAAAAATAACGTGATATAACTTCTCAAGTTCTCAAATTCTCTCTCTCTCTCTCTCGACATATATATATATATAGACCTGGCAAACGGACCAAAAGTTCATGTGGTACCAATAAAACCCGGACTTTAAATGCATTATTTATGTGAGACCCCAGATTTTATGAATAAAGATTTAATTTTCTCGAAATAATTTTTTTGAATATTATGGTGTGGATTTGATATAATGTTATAGTTGTGGGTAATATTTATAAATTTTGCAAAGTACGCAAGTTGTTATAAAATATTCGTTTGGTCAGGGAATATTCTTTTTGTCGGGAAATATCTGTACGACGACACAATCATTGGTGGACCCCACAACGGAAGTATTGTCGTAGTTAGAAAACGACAGAATTATCTTTTTATAAAAATAACGGCGAAAGTGTTACCGTTAAAACTGTTGAACCCGGTAGTAAAAGTACGAAGAATACGCGTGGTTGCATAAGTAGCATACCAGTATTGATTATTGATGCTTACGTGAGAAGTCACCGCTTATACTCAATTATTGCTACAAGAATTGATCATATCTCTCATATTATTGATTCAATTATTGTCACAAAGATCATCCGCATAATATTTATTATTATTAAATCAATAATTGAGACGACAAAGTTATTCATATTATTATTTACAATATTGACAATGTCTAGAAGTTCTGTCAAGGAGAGGTTTGGTCACCTAATTGCGCGCCAATAAGGAGAAATCCTTATCGAAAAGCCCCTCTTTCCTGGGAACGACCTGGTTGTTAAATATTATGAGTTATAATATTAATGATGAATAAGTTGTGTTGATTAAAGATGAAATTGATTGTTCCATTGTATTGGGATTATTAGTGTTAGTGGAGATTGACATTTATTTCGATGATAATTGATGTTTGGAGGTTATATTGTTCACTGTGATATTCAGAGCATTTTTCGTGTCGGAGTACTATTCACGAGTTACTATTCACGGAGTACTATTGATTCACATTCTTATACTATTAGGGGTGGTGGTGCAAGATTGATAATACTTGCATGACTAAGTTAAAAATAGAGGTATAGATGGAGGTACGTACTATACTGTAATTGTTTTTATCACATGATTAGAACTATTGAGTCACATGATTTATTATTGATTCACATTATTTACTATTAGGGGAGGTGGTGCAAGTTTGATAATACTTGCAGGACTAAATTAAAAATGAAAGAAAAGTGGAGGTATTGATTTGTAATTTTTGAGCCCCAAAACGCAGTAAATTATCGAAACTATATTTTCCTATAAATAGAAGCTCATTCTTCCTTCATTTCTCACCAATTCACAAAAGCTTTAGAGCGATTATTATAGAGAGAAATTATAGAGAGAAAGAAGAAGACAAGTCTGCTACCTCACTATTCCAGTTTCTTCTAAGGTAGGGAGTATTATTTCTTTTTTTCGTCTTCATGAAGAAAACTTCTGTTATTCCATTCTTTGTTATCATGTTGGAATAACCTGTCTATGCGAAGTACCGCATACTTGGTCATAATATTTCTTACTGGGCTAGTTGAGTTCACCCTTTTCTTTTACTGTTCTCTTCAGGAAATGAGAACGTAGTTGGGACTAGTCGGGGAACAAAGTGATGGTCTTAGATGTTTGTATTAGTAGTCCTCACTATTCTGTAAAATAGTGTGATAATAATTGTAATGAGAACTCTTTTTGAGTTTATATACTCTCCAGTAGACAATATTTGTATTCAAATTCACAGTTTATGTTTTATCGTATTGTACACGACAGTTGTATTATTAAGTTATATTTGAATTATGTACCATGTATCTGACGACTCAAGATGGGTGATGTATACCGATTTTGGGGCGTCACATTTTAAGCCCACGAAAACTCGGGCCATTTTGGCCCGGTTCGTTTTTGGCCCGGCCCGCCCGTGGCCTATGATTTTTTTTTTAAAAAAAAATAAAATAAAATGTTACTACTTGTGGGTTGTGTGGCTTAAACACAAGACTTGTAAGTAAATAAATAAGATATCAAACCAACTGAGCTACAACAACTATTTATTTTTAATGCAATCTTCAATATATTTTAACTATAATTGAAAACTATAATTAAGATATGTAGTTAATGTAGGTAATTAATTAAAATATAATTAAGATATGTAGTTAATTTAATTTAATCAGTAAAATAGTAAATATTTGTATTTTACTAACTACAAGTTTTGCTATTTTTAAAACTTAAACTGTTTCACATGAATTCTAAAATTTATAAAATCACAAAAGAATGGCATTTGTGTGAATAAAAAATACTATTTTTATGGAATGGATTTTTAAAAATAATATATGAAAATAAATAGAACATGTGATTTCAAATATTTATCTCATCATCGATTAACACAATAAAAATTATTGTCAGATAAAAATATTTTCCTAAATAAAGAAAACATAATCTCGCAATAGATTATAATAAAATATCTCTTAAAAAGAATTATGAGACAACCTAACCTCCCTTTTTTCCATTAAAAGAATTATATAATTATGTAACATGTCCTCGTCTCCTTGAATGTGAACCGTTAAAATATGTAACATCAAACTAATACATACCTTCTAAATTATAAGATTATAAATCGATCAATTTCAAATATTTTAAATTTAAAATTGAGATAAATTTATTTAATTTATGTAAATATAATTATAATTATCATAAACTATTTAAAATGTACTTTTAGTTATAAAATTTATTATTTTAAAATTTTAAATAAATTATGTAAATTTTAAATTTAAAATGTGTCAAATTAATTTTTTAAAATTAATAATAATTTATAATTAGGAATGGATGGAGTATTCAACAAAAAAGAGTTTTTATTTTATCTTTTTTTTAAAATATTAATGATAGTATGACAACATTCTTAAGCATAAGTGCATAACAATGAAAGTCACTATTGCGTCACCATTACGTACAAAACTTAACACTAATTATATCTAGTTATAAATATGGAAAAAATATCCTTAATTTAATTTAATTATATCTAGTTATTAATTTAATTTAATCTGAATAAAAAAAATTGTTTGTATTACCTATATAGTAATTAATTAATTACTATGTAGGTAATTAATTAAGATATGCACTTTGTTACTATAATTAAGATATGTAGTTAATGTAGGTAATTTATTATTTTTAAATTAAGAAATTTTCTGGTGTAGCAAATAGTTTTTAAAAAAAAAAATAAAAAAATTTAAAGAGTGAAGCTCATGGGCTAAGTGTCAGTAAGCCTTGCCACGGCCACAGGCCTCATGTTTCCAAACCATAAAACACAGGACTTTTTTGGTCATTCTCGGCTCGGCTTTCGGCATTTACCTACTTAATTTGCTTGGTTGTCTCTCTCTCTCTCTCTCTCTCTATATATATATATATATATATATATATATATATAAACACAAACAAAATTACAATCTTTGTTGAATTTAAATTTTGATTTTTAAATTAAGGCCCCCTTGATATATAAAGGGAACCGATTCATAACCAATACTCCTTCCGTTCCTTAATATAGGTCGTTTTAGACATGTGCACAAGAATTAAGTAAATGATTGAAAAGTATGAACTATAGTATCAGTTGTCTATAATACCCTTCACCTCACTTATTTCATAAATATGGATCAAAAGATTAGGTGGAGTAATGTAAGACCCCAACTTTTATAAATAAAGATGAATTTTTTTATAAATATTATTTTTGAATATTATGGAATAAATTTGATATAATGTTATAGTACAGGTAATATTTATAAATTTTGCAAAGTAAGCAAGTTGTTATAAAATATTCGTTTGGTGGGGAATATTCTTTTTATCGGGGAATATTAAATGACGATTTTACTCAATCATTAGTGGACCCTATTAGCGGAAGTATTGTCGTAGTTAGAAAGCGACAAAATTATCTTTCTATAAAAATAACTACAGAGGTGTTACCGTTAAAAGCTGTTGAACTACCCTAGTAGTAAAAGTACGATGAATACGCGTAGTTGTATAAGAAGACACGATATTGATTATTGATGCTTTACGTGAGAAGTCACTCAATTATGCTTCAATTATTACTACAAAGAATTCTCGTGATCATATCTCTTATATTATTGATTCAATTATTGTCACAATTATCATTTGTATAATATGTTATAATATTAAATCAATAATTGAGACGACAAGTTATAAATGATTAATAATTGTTGAAAGATTAAATATGTGTTGATTAAAAATAAAATGATTTGTGGTAATATTTATTCAATCCTTAATGTATATAAAGAGTCTGTTATGAGACGTTTGTGGTAAGTTTGATTATTTTATGGGGGGCCCATATGTCATCATCTAAGAGTCTCTTCGTCAATAGTAATTATCTTTGTGAAAAGTAATTATCTTCGTCAAAAGTAATTATTTTTGTGAATAGTAATTACCTTCGTCAATAGTAATTACCTTTACCAGACGTCAAACCACTTGCCGTTTCATATTACAGGCGTCGAACCACTTGTCGTTTCACATTACAGGTGTCGAACCACTTGTCGTTTCACATTACAAAGCGCCGAACCACTTGTCGTTTCACATTACAAAAGGCCAAACCACTTTTCTTTTCACATCACGGTCGTCGAGCCACTTGCTTTTTCATGGCAAAGTCTTAAGCTAGAAATCTTCTATAAATAGAGGCCTAGTGCTTCATTATTTTCACTTAATTCATTCAAGCTTATAGAGAGAGAAAGTATAGAGAGAATAAGAGAGAGAAGAAGAGTATTTTGTTCTTACACTATCTGCAGTATTCAATCTCCTACTAAAAAAAGGGTGTTATTCTTTCTTATTCGGAAGAGAGGCGTTGTTATTCCATTGCTTATTATTCTCGTTGGAATAACTTTGTATACGTGGTTTACCCTATACTTGGTGACATTCTTCTATTATTCATTGGAACATCCTATCTCGTGTGTTTTACACCGGACTGGTTCCATCTTTATTATTATTCTATGGAACATCCTGTCGTCATGTGTTTTACAGGACCGGGTAAAATCTTTATTGTTATTCTGTTGGAACATCCCGTCTGCATGCATTTTATGGGACCTAATTCCATTCTTTATTATTACGTTGGAATATCTTGTATGCATGCGTTTTACGGGACTGGTTCCGTTATTTATTATTCTTTTGGAATAACTCGCCTGCATGCGATCTCATCGCATTTACGGTGATTTCTTTTGTTATTCCATTCTTTATTATACCCAATTGGTTAAAACTTTGACTTCTATACTCCATGAAATTAGTGGAATATCCTTGATATTTCAAGGCTTCATCCAAAGATCCTTTCATGGAAATATTCTTCTCAAAGATTCTTGAATTTTACTCACAAAGCGATGATCGTGTTGTCCGATTTGATGTTATTGGTTCCTAGATAAATTGATTCTTGAACTTATTTTATTTAATATCATTGTCATCATCCTCATTTTTATATTATGTTGAAAGTCATACATGGCAGTTTGTAGTGTATAGATGGACTTGAAATACGATTATAACAGAGACTATTCGATTGTAATCATGACCGTAATGTTACAAATGACGCGTGGTAAAAATCCTCGATTGGCTCAGAAAGTGCATTGATGGACGATTGTTGGCATGATCATGACCATTAATGAATACACAAATATTCTTGGCCGTAGTGCATGAATAATTGTGGTCGTGATACTAAAGAATATCATCGTCAGAAAAGTGTGGGTGATTCGATGATGTGGAATATTTATTAAAGTCGAGTCTCGCCTATAATGTTGATGAAAAACCTTTTAAAATCATAAAAGATAGTAGATTTTATTTTCTACTTGACTCTTTTAATGGATTCTTTGGTTCCATAGTAGTTAAACTTGATGTTCATTATATTTTATCGGTTTAATATTTGTCAGAGGCTAATGATAATTTATTCTCGCATTATCTTAGTCATAATATTTCTAATTGAGTTTGTATGATCTCTAAGAGACAATATTTGTATTCAAACTCACGATTTATGTCAGTATTTTACATTTACGCTTATATTTGTAAGTTGTATTTAAATTACATACCATGTATCTAACTACCCAAGTTGGGTGATGTATACCTAATTTTGGGGGCTTACGGTTGGTATCGAGCTTAGGATATGATCCCGGCTAAGATGTGAGAATAGTACTAGGGGAGAGGCAGGGGGAATACCTTCGCTAGTATGACCTACCTATGTTTATGTCTTTATTTTATTGGTCTCACGTAATATAGGATAATATGTTACATGTCAATTAAACTTTTGTTTTGTGGCGAGATTCGAAAATGACATCCGAGAATGTTGAGAATAAGAATGGAGCACAAAGCGATCGTTGATTCACCACATATCAATAATCGAGGATAATGTGCATCGTGAAGGCGATAATCCTCATACAAAACAACAACACCGACCAAATGATGAATGATCAAATGTTCGGGAGGCTTTATGCAATTCATGCAACAAAGAAAGCTAGAGCGACTCTGCCCAAAATGTAGGTGGAACACTGAAACTCTCAAAGGTCACCGCTAAACAATTCAAGGAGCTGGGACCACCGGAGTTTAAGGGAGAGCCAAAATCACTTCCTGGCGGAAGCATGGATAAAGCAGATTACAAGATATTTGATGTCTTGGGATGCTCGAGGAGCAAATGGTTCCATTTGCCGCCTTTATGTCATTGCGGAGAGTGAGACATTGGTGGGAATCGATAAAACGTACTCAACTCATTGTCATCAAGATATCTTGGGAGAAGTTCCAGAGTTGTTCAACGACAAATACTTTCCCGAAAGTATTCGCCACATGAAGGAGGTGGAGTTTATCAAGTGGAACAAAACAATATGGCCGTGTCGTCGCAATACGAGGCAAAATTTGCGGAGTTATCACGGTTTCGCCCCACTGGTGGATAAATGGAAGAGAATGGCGCGAATGTTTTTAAGAGGTTTGAAATCGGAGATACGTAAACATCTTATTTCTCATAAACCGTGTTTGTATTCAGATGTTGTAAATAGGGCTCGATTAGTGGAGCGCGATAACGAAAGTCAACGCAACTAAAAGAGAAACGACCAACAAAATTATAATACCAACGAGTAGTCATCAAGCGGTTTGATAACAATCGTGGAGGAATCAACGTGGCGATATGGTAACCATTTCGGTGGAAATCGAGGCCAAAACAATAAGAATGGACATTTCAAGAAAAGAAGATTCAACAATGATGGAAAGACGTCAAGACCAAAGACCCGTTGTTAAGGAAGGAGAAAGACCACCTATCATATGCTTCAAATGCGGAGGAGAGGACACATCACCAAATCTGCGCCATGCCGTCAAAGCATGTTATAATTATGGAAGAGAAGGTCACTTAGCTCGATTTTGTGCGTTTCAAGAAGACAAATTCAGCTAGGATGGAGGCACCAAAGGTCATTCCGGAAAAAGTCAAAACCGGTAGAAGGTCTGAGGAGAAGCGTTTGTTGTGACCTCCCAGAGAAGCAAGGAACCCGAATGAGGTCATCACGGGTAAGCTTATCATAAACTCTAATGAAGTCTATACTTTATTTGATCCGGTTCTACCCATTCTTTTATTTCTCCTACTTCATTTCATCGATTAAATTTGACTCAGAAGAAATTAGACTTTGACTTATCTCGTGGAAACTTCGTTGGGAGAAACCTTCATTACATCCACTGCTTATAAGTCTTGTTTGGTTCAAATTGGTACCTCACATTTACCGTCGATCTTATTTTATTAAAAATACTTGCATTTGATGTGATTCTAGGATTGATTGGTTAACTACTTATCATTCAAAAATTGATTGTTTTCGTAAGGTTGTTAGCTTTCATATTCCTAACCAACCTATTATGCGAATTCAAGCGACCAAACCATTAAAATCAATCACGGTCATCTCAAGCCATAAAGCTATTCGTTTATTGAAAAACGGATTTCAAGCTTTCTTAGCTCATGTCACGATTTAAACAAAATACGTCGATTTTGAACGATATTTCTATTGTTAATAAATTTCGACGTATTCCCGAAGAACTTCCCGCCTAGCCCGTGAGCGTGAAATTGAATTTTGTATCGACCTTGAACCCCAGACAAAACCTATTTCCAAAGCCCCATATCGAATGGCTCTATTGAACTTCGTGGAGTTAAAGACCCAACCGCAGGAATTGTTAGACATTGGCTTTATTCGTCCTAGTACTTCTCCTTGGGGTGCTCCTGCTCTATTCGTGAAGAAGAAAGATGGGAGTATGCGACTTTTGTATTGATTATCTGGAGTTTAATCATGTCCCCATCAAAAATAGGTATCCATTGCCACGTATTGATGACTGTTTTGATTACCAGTAAGGAGCCAAATTCTTTTCAAAGATTGATCTTCGTTAGGATATCACCAATTGAAGATTAGAATCACGACATTCCAAAGACGGCGGCGGAACTCGAGACGGGCATTATGAATTCTTAGTCATGTCCTTTGGATTGACTAATGCTCCTCCGCCGCCTTCATGGATATGATGAACCGAGTATTCAAGAAATATTTGGATCACTTTGTGGTCGTCTTTATTGATGACATCCTTATTTATTCCAAAAGCCGTGAAGATCATGAGCAACACTTGAGGTCGACACTCCAAAAGCTTCGTGAATATAAGCTTTATGCCAAGTTGAAGAAATGCGAGTTTCGTTGAAGAAGTAGCATTCCTTGGGCACGTGGTATCAAGTCATGGAATATCTGTTGACCCAAAGAAAGATTGAAGCTATTCAAAGTCTGCGAACAACTTAAATCGATGATCAAGCACGTAGCTTTCTCGGTTTAAATTGGTTATTATCGGAGATTCGTGGAAGGATTTTCTCGAATCGCTACTCCATCGACTCGGTGACTCGGAAAGATACAAAGTTCGGTTGGAGCGAAGAATGTGAGAAGAGTTTTCAAAACTCGAGAGGAGACTTATTTTAGCACCTGCTCGACAATACCATCTGCGGCTCGGAGGATTTGTCATCTACAAATGATGCTTGAGCAAAAGGTTGGGATGTGTTCTCATGCAACATGGAAAAGTTATAGCCTATGCCTCATGACAACTCAAAAAATTTGAGAGGAATTATCCTACTCATGATCTAGAGTTAAGTAAACTGTTGTCTTTCAGACTTAAAATTTGGAGGCATTACTTGTGTGGGGAGAAAGTGGAGATCTTTACGGATCATAAAAGCCTCAAATATTTCTTCACTCAAAAGGAACTCAACATGCGACAACGACGTTGGCTTGAACTGTTGAAAGATTATGATCATACCATCCTGGAAAAGCGAACGTGGTAGCTGACGCATTGAGTAGAAGATCATATGGAAGTACGAGTGCGATATTGTCAACGCAAAGGCCCATTTTGTGTGACTTACAAAGGATGGAGATAGAGTTAAAGACTCCAGGGACACATGTGATGATAGCGAGTATCTGAGTAGAACCGACTTTAATCGATAAAGTTAAAGTCGCTTCAAGCTCTGCACGGAGGTGACGCGTATGAGGAAGAAAGTGCAAGAAGGTGCTACGGGAAGCAAGAATCGATGAAGAAGGAATACTTGAGTCAACTCCGGACTTTATGTTCCTAACGACCACGATTTAAAGTATAATATCATAATGGAGGCGCACAACACACCATTTGCAATCCATCTTGGGAGTATCAAAATGTATCATGATATATTCGCCATACATTTTGGTGGAGCGATATAAGAGAGAGATAAATATTTGTTTATCTCAAGGTGTCTAACTTGTCAACGAAAGTTAAAGCGGAGCATCAAGTATCAAAAGGTCCATTGCAACCACTTGAAATTCCGAATGGAAGTGGGAGCACATTACCATGGATTTCGTTCACGGCCTTCCTAAGGTTTCTCGAGGCATAGATGCGATTTGGGTCATTGTTGATAGATTGACCAAGTCCGCTCATTTCTTTACCGACACGAGAAACTTATACACTTGAACGCTCTTGCTCAGTATGTACATAAACGAGATTGTAAGATCGCATGGTATGCCAGTATCCATAGTCTCCGATCGAGACCCAAGATTCACTTCACGATTTTGGGTTAGTTTGCAAAAAGCTATGGGCATAAACTTACGATTTAGCTCGGCATATCATCCTCGGGACGGACGGACAATGGAGAGGACTATTCAAACTCTTGAAGATCTATTAAGACTCGGTGTCCTTGATTTCAAGGAAGTTGGGACAAGTTCTTACCATTGGTGGAGTTTTTCCTACAACAACAGATTATCGCCAAGTATTGGCATGGCTACATTCAAGCGTTGTATGGAAGAAAGTGTCGTTCTCCAAGATCTTTGGGATGAGGTGGGTGAAGCAACGTTGTTGGGACCCGAGAGTGATACGTATGACTATGGAAAAGATTCAAACGATCCGACAACGATAAAAAACCTCACAAAATCGATAAAAGAGTTATGCCGATCTTCATCGAAAGGACGTGGAATTGATATAGGAGATCATGTGTTATTAAGAGTCGCTTCCATGGAAAGGAGTTACAAGATTTGGAAAAAGAGGAAAACTTAATCCTCGATTCATCGGTCCATTTTAATTCCCGATTGAATAGGAATCGCTTGGCCTATAGACTCGCTTTACCGCCAAGTATGTCTCGTGTTCATAATGTTTTTCACATATCCATGTTACGTAAATATGTGAAAGACCCGAACCACATTATTGAGTTAGAACCGGACGAAATAGCGGAAGATTTGACGTATGAAGAGGTTCCTGTTCAAATCTTGGATAAGAAGGAACATATTCTACGCTCCAAGGTTATACCACAAGTCAAAGTTTTGTGGAGGAACCACGATGTTGAGGAAATGACTTGGGAGTTAGAATCTGAAATGAAATCAAGGTATCCTTACCTCTTCAACATACCAGGTACGTTGTGACGCCCCCAAAATAGGTCCATTCCATCCAACCCATTCTGAGTCGCCAAATACATGGTACAGAAATAACTACAACTTTATTATTACAACATATAAATCTGTGAGTTTAAATACGAGATATTGTCATCTAGACAATATCCACACGCAAATAAATCCCCATCATAATTATTGATACATTATTTTACGTAAATGGTGAGGACTACTAAACAACTCTCTCTAGAACCTTCATTCCATACCCCGACTAGTACTCGCTACATTCTCGCCTCCTGAGAAGAAAAATGGAACAAAAAGGAAAAGGGTGAGCTCAACTAGCCCAGTAAAGAATATTATGACTAAGATAATATACAACAAATTATCATTAGTCTTCAACAGGGAAAAAAACTAATAGAATACAATAGACAACAAGTTTTAAACCAATATTCGCAGCGGAAATAATAATTCATTAGAAGAGTTAAGTAGAGAATGCAAACTACTATCTTCTATATATGAATTTAAAAGTTAAATCGTCTATCTTTTATCCCCCGTAACATCAATCAACATACATCCGGAATCAAATATTCATCTTTGCACTCTGACCCCAAAGATATTCATCGAGTTGGTCATGTTCATCTAAACACTGTTCATCTTTGCACTACAAAGCCAAAGATATTCTTCAGAAATCATTCATCTTTGCACTACTGGGCCAAAGATATTCAATAATATCATCATTTAAGATCCCGAGGATGATGAAAAATATTTTTAAAGAAACGAATCCAAAGTGAAACAAAATGACAAGGATTAAGGATTAAGGATTAGTACTTTGTTTTATCCATGTTCAAAAATACCTCAAAAATAATCATAGTGGTGTAAAATTCAAGAATGATCAAAACATGGATACAATCAAAGCTAGTATCCGAGAATAGATATTTGGAAAAAAGAAGAAATTTCATTTTTAATTGAATAAAGGTCAGATATCGTGAATAGTGTCAGTATCACGTGAATAGTAACTCCGACACCAAAAGATAGAAATTCCACAAAAAACATCTTCACGCTTACTTAATAGTACTCGTGAATAAGAACTCGTGAATAGTAACTCATGAATAGTAACTCGTGAATAGTAACTCATGAATAAGTAACCCCGACATGAAAAAGTTTCAAATTTGATAAAAAGTTCCAACCAATATTTCAAAGATAATGATATTGAAGAAATAATATCATTTGAGAAGAAAATAACATCCCTTACCTCGAAAGACAAGATTTAGTTGAAACAGGATATAGGCTATGACTTGAACTTGCATAGTATAACAATACTCAAACTATACTCAAAATACTCACAAGAATAATACCGATAATATAGAGAGAGAAAAAACTTCATTTCTCGGTGTGATTTTCAATTCTAACCCAAGACCCTATTTATAGGAAAACGCTTTAACACCAAAAGCAGTAAAATTTAATATAATAATATATTTATAAAAATTTGTCTACGCCAACCTTTGAGAATCTAAAATCAGCAACCTAACACATGTAAAATGAGGCTCATACATCTAAAAAACGTTTTTGTTAATTAAAACAATTAAAACTTCCAAAAATCAATTATTTGGAAACTTTGGAACTTTAATAATTCATAATAAATAGCTCTTTTATCAGAAAAATTCGAAACTCGCGACTTTCCATAGGAAATTCCATTATCTACAACTTTGTAGAAGGAAGTTTTTCTAAATTCCAAGCGAAATTAACGAAATTCACAAATGCAGGGCGATTTTCTGTTTATAATCAAATTTGATCAATAATTGTGTCCACCAACACACAAAATATGTGTTAAACATTTAATGCCACAAAATACTCTTCCTCCTCATATACTCATATATCCCACATTCATTATAAAAATATCACCGTTAATATATTATTAAAATAATATATTTAAATGAATTATTTTATCAGAAAAAGATAAAATATTAATTTTCAACAATTGTCACATTAAAAATTTTCTCCATCTATATACACATAAAATCAATATTTTCCTCATCATATAAATCAATAATTAATTATTCACAAATAATATTACAGAATCACAAGATCTTGCAACCGTGCCGGCTCCTCTGAGGAAAGAGGGCTTTCAATAAGGATCTCTCTTCTTGGCGCAATTAGGTGACCAAACCTCTCCTTATGAGCAGAACTTTCTAGACATTACCAATAATGTTTTCTAATAATATTATTCAGATAATATGAATTATTGCTTCGATAATAAAAATCTTGTGTAATGACAATTATTGAAACAACAACAATATAAAATATCAACGAACTATTATTGAATCAATAAAATAAAATATCGAGCAATAATTCTTGAAACAATTATTGAGTAGAAAGTCTTCTTCACGTAAGAATCAATAATTGGTGCAATCTGGTATCTTCTTGTTCAACAACGCAGATTAGTGTGTTTTTTAACCATCGAAGTATTCCAACGATGATTAATCTGTAATAACTACGCCGTTATTTATAAACAACTTATATTTATCGCTTTCTTCATCCAATCGCTTTTCGTTATGGGGCCCACAAAAAGATCATGGCTGTCAGACGAATATTCTTCGACAAGACGAATATTCCACGACCAAACGAATATTCTCCGATGATAATGAATATTTTATAACCACTTGCTTATTCGAAATATTTTTGCGTATTTTACCCATAACTATCCACATTAATCAAATCGACCCTTACTATTTCAAAATAATAAATAGAGGAAAATAAATTTCATTTATTAATAATTTGGGGTCTTACATACGTACCCTTATTTCGAGGGCTAAATTTCATAAGAAGGGGAGGTTGTAAGACCCCAACTTTTATAAATAAAGATGAATTTTTTTATAAATATTATTTTTGAATATTATGGAATAAATTTGATATAATGTTATAGTTCAGGTAATATTTATAAATTTTACAAAATAAGCAAGTTGTTATAAAATATTCGTTTAATCTGGGAATATTCTTTTATCGAGGAATATTAAAGACGACTTTTTCAATCATTAGTGGACCCCATTAACTAAGTATTGTCGTAGTTAGAAAACGACAAAATTATCTTTCTATAAAAATAACGGCAGAGGTGTTACCGTTAAAACCATTGAACTACCCGATAGTAAAAAACAAGAATGTCTGGCGTAGTGTATAGTAAGATACGATTGATTATTGATGCTTACGTGAGAAGTCACTCAATTTATGCTCAATTATTGCTACACGAAGAATTCTTTGCATCATATCTCTTATATTATTGATTCAATTATTATCACAAAGATCATTTGTATAATATGTTATAATATTAAATCGATAATTGAGATGACAAGTTATAAATGATTAATAATTGTTGAAAGATTAAATATGTGTTGATTAAAAATAAAATGATTTGTGGTAATATTTATTCAATCCTTGATGTATATAAAGAGTCATTATGAGGCGTTTTGTGGTAAGTTTGATTATTTTATGGGGGCCCATATGTCATCATCTAAGATTCTCTTCACAATAGTAATTACCTTCGTCAATAGTAATTACCTTTGTGAATAGTAATTACCTTCATCAATAGTAATTATCTTTGTGAATAGTAATTACCTTCGTCAATAGTAATTACCTTTACCAGACGTCAAACCACTTGCCGTTTTTATATTACAAAGGCCGAACCACTTGTCGTTTTTCACATTACAAAAGCGTCGAACCACTTGTCGTTTCACATTACAGACGTCAAACCACTTTTCTTTTCACATCACCGGTCGTCGAGCCACTTTTGCGCTTTTCACATGGCGGTCTTAACCTAGAAATCTTCTATAAATAGAGGCCTAGTGCTTCATTATTTTCACTTAATTCATTCAAGCTATATAGAGAGAAAGTATAGAGAGAATAAGAGAGAAAGAAGAAGAGTATTTTGTTACTACACTACTGCGGTATTCAATCTCCTACTAAAATTAAGGGTGTTATTCTTTCTTATTCGGAAGAGAACTGTTGTTATTCCATCGCTTATTATTACATTGGAATAACTTGATATCGTGGTTTACCCTATACTTGGTGACATTCTTCTATTATTCATTGGAACATCCCGTCATGTGTGTTTTACACCGGACACGGTTCCATCTTTATTATTATTCTATTGGAACATCCGTCATGCGTGTTTTACATAGGATCGGGTTAAAATCTTTATTATTATTCTATTGGAATATATCACATGCATGCGTTTTCTTGGGACACGGTTCCATTCTTTATTATTATGTTGGAATATCACGTCTGCATGCGTTTTACTTGGGACCGGTTCCGTTATTTATTATTCATTGGAATAACTCGCACCATGCGATCTATCGCATGCATGGTGATTTCTTTTGTTATTCCATTCTTTATTATACCCAGTTGGTTAAAACTTTGACTTTATACTCCATGAAATTAGTGGAATATCCTTGATATTTGCGTTTCATCCAAAGATCCTTTCATGGAAATATTCTTCTAAAAGTATTCTTGAATTTTACTCTACAAAGCGAAGATCATATCGACAGTTTGGATGTTATTGGTTCCTAGATAAATTAATTCTTGAACTTGTTTTATTGAATATCATTGTCATCATCCTCATGTTTATATTATGTTGAAAGTCATACGTGGCTTTGTAGTTCATAGATGGACTTGGTATGATTATGACAGAGACTATTCGATTGTAATCACTTAACCGTAATGTTACAAATGATGTGGTAAAATCCTCGGGTCTGTAGTGCATTGATGGGACGATTGTTGGCATGATCATGACCATTAATGAATACACAAATATTTTTGTTCCGTAAAGTGCATGAATAATTGTGGTCGCGATACTAAAGAATATCCTTGGCCGTAGTAGTGCGGGGTGATTCGATGATGTGGAATATTTATTAAAGTGAGTCTCAAATTTATAACAATGATGAAAAACCTTTTAAAATCATAAAAGATAGTAGAATTTATTTTCTACTTGACTCTTTTTAATGGATTCTTTGGTTCATGTTGTAGTTAAACTTGATGTTCATTATATTTTATCGGTTTAACATCATTTGAGGCTAATGATAATTTATTTCGCATTATCTTAGTCATAATATTTCTTCTTGAACTAGTTAAGCTCACCCTTTCTTTCACCGTTCTCTTCGTGAAATGAAAATATACCGGGACGAGTCGGGGAACAGAGTAATGGTCCAGAGGATAGCATTAGTAGTCCTCATTATTCTGTGAAATAGTGTAATAATAATTGTAATGAAGACTCCTTTTGAGTTTGTATGATCTCTAGTAGACAATATTTGTATTCAAACTCACAGTTTATGTCGTATTGTACACGACAATTATATTAGTAAGTTGTATTTAAATTTTGTACCATGTATCTGACTACCCAAGATGGGTGATGTATACCTAATTTTGGGGGCGTCACAAGTAATAAGGGACAATTTAGGAAAAATAGTAATCAATTCTCCTAGATAACCACAAACGATAAATAATTAGGAATAAAAAAAGATCTAAAACGACCTACATATAGAAATGGAGGGAGTATAATAATTACAACAAATTGTGGGCGTCCATCTACAGACTGATGGTAAAAATAATACTTCATCTGCACTTTAATATGTGGGAGCATGCAGAACTAAATTGCGGATTGTAAAAATGGTCAAAATGTTCTCGAGACTCCGCAATTTAATTATGTGGACGCTAACTTTATCAAATATTGTATTTTAATACTCCTTCCGTCACAGGATAAAAATCTTGGTGGACTTTTCAAGCATATTAAGAAGATGAATAAAATGACAAAATTGCCCGGAATAATGTCATTAAATATGGAGAGAGAATTAGAATAAGAAAAGTATGAGATAGGGTATAATAGGAAAAAATGTGTAAAAGTTTGGTTATTAAAGAAAAGTAGACATTTAGCATGAGACTACTCAAAATAGTAATAAAGACTTTTATCATAAGACTGGGGAGTATATAATAATCAAAATGACGCAACTAAAGTGCGAACGATGAATTCTCAAATTCTTTTTCTCTCTCGACATATAAACACAAACAAAATTATAATCTTTGCTGAATTATGAAAGTATTATGGTTTCCATATAAGTTGTCGATCTCGATCAGTGGCGAAGCCACATGTACTTCTATGGGGTCAATCGCCCCCATTGAATTTTATTTTTTTTATAATGTAAAGAAATTTTAAATTTTATAAGTATTATATATAAATTGATCCCACTAAAATTTTATAAATTTTCTATTATACGGGCTCAAATTGAAAATTTATAACTTTGTCAATCAAATTTTAATCACATATGACTCATATCCTCTTAATATATGCATCTCTCTATAATATTTTAAACTAAATAATAATCTAATTTATATTATTTTTAAAAATATATAATGAATTACTTACTAAATGAACAGTTGTGATTAAAAAAGTCTGCAAGTATGGTAATAATATATACAGTATATATACCATATATTATTACTAATTATATTTTTATTGTAATATAGTATATATATATACTCGAAAGTATAAAATATTAAAAAAAAATTGACTCTGTAATAATTATTTATAACTCAGTAAAATTATTTATAACTCATTAATAATTTCGACCCCACTGACCAAAAATCCTGACTTGGGTTTTATGTAAATTAGAAATTTGTTTTCCTTAGACTTGGGTTTTTTGTGAGATTTTTCAATTCGAGTAATCTCCCAACCCCCTGTATGTTTTTTGATTTTTAGATTTTGGACATATGCATGCTAGCTGATTTGGCTGATGAATCATATATCGTAGTATATATATATATATATATATATATATATATATATATATTAGTTTTGGGGTCTATTTTTATAATTAGATAGCTAATATTGATAATGGCTCCAGAAGAACAAACCCAGAGGTACACTAATAGTAGTAGTGGTGGAGGTACTGGTGGTGGTGATATGTCGTTAACAATGGAAATGAGTATTGAATCATTAATTTGTCCCCATACTCACTTTTGTTATTAAAGACGATTTATGTTGCTCATGTTAGACAAAAGCTAATTAATTTATAAAGAAGAACGGGAGAAGGAGGACGACAATATTGCATATTATTGGAAGTGCCCAGATCTAGAACTCCATTAATTTGGAGCACTCCTCCATGTTTGACAAACTTGCGATGGAGCCGAAGCCAAAAAACCAATTTAAAGTTATAAAAACTATTCGCATTTTAGTTGTGTGGATATAGATATTACAAAAATGTCATTATTTTAATATTATAATAATATATTGATTTTTTTAAGAGTTACTAAAATGCAGATTCTAGAAGGCATTTCAGTTTTGAATATGCACTTTAGTAGTGCGGACTCCCGGAGATTCATTTCACCGTTAGATCTAGAATTGAACGACCGCAATTTATTATAAAAATAATCTTAAAATTTTAACTTAATTATAATAAGTATAAAATTATTTATAAAATTTCGAGTATATGTCTCGGATGACCTTCACTGCTTTTGATTGATGCTTTTAGTTGAAAAAAATTTATGTATGTATGTTCAGTATTTTGACATTACAATTAATGTACAATATTGTACAGTCAGTCACATTTTAACAAGCATAAACATCGGTTTGTAAATTAAAATTATATATTGTTAACGTTAAGATCTTTCTCCACGTCCTAATCACCAAGACGCGTTCGATATCTTCTTGACAGCCTCAACAAGTCAACACCAAAAAAGACTACGGACCGTCGGGGATAACTTGGTGTGAGTCGATGTCGGCGATCACAAGGTCAACAATGAAGAGAAAAATAATGTCTAACGTCCGAGAGAATAATAATATGAATGTGTGTAATGTTTTGTTACTTACCCTCTTATGTGATCTTAGCCCCATACATACTCCAATCCCGGTTTACCGTGCCACTCATCATCTCCTGACACCTTTTCTCCCACTCCCGGTCATTTCAGTAGAAAGTATGTAGCCTACTTACTCTCTCACCGCTACCACTATTTGCCACCACCGCCATCCGAGTCCCATCCTCATTAATGCCATGCAGAAAGGTGGTATATACGTAGTAATCAACTATCACTTGACATAATGATTCCGGTCAAAGTTGGGTTAAGTGACAATTTGTGCAAATGGGTCAATTCAATGACTAGGCCCAAATAATGGAAATGACCCAAACGACCGGATCCAACCGAAAGGACCCAATGAAATAATCAAATAATCGGGCCCAAATCATTCGGATTAACTAGGACAAGAGTTACGTGATCCGAGGGAGGGCCCATTAAGTTTGGCCCAATAAGGAAAAGGATTATACCAACATTGCCTCTAGTCTTTTATTAAACAGGATGTTTAATGAAAGACTATAAACAGTATAGGCCCCTGACATAACGAATTAGGATAAGTCACAAGAGGTCCAAAGTGAAACTCACCAAAGCCCAACAAAATCGATCCAAACTGATATCAGAAATAGAAATGAGAAGCCCAATAGACGCAAGCCCACTCAGGTGAAGATATTTAGAACCAAAAACGGACGAAACCTCTTCCCATTCATCATCATTCTTTGTGAATTAAATGTGCGCCCTCGACACTGAGTAAATCACAAGATAAAAGGTAAACTTTACCAATTCTCGACGGTTTTTACTCGCTAATTTGAAATTTGAACCTTTGAGCTTTCTTTTCTCCTCTGCAGAACTTCTTCCTTCTGCTTTTACGAATTCCCAACAATGGTATTTGTGAATTCTAGCCAAAACTCTCCCTTTGCATGACTCTGTCAAGACTGCTCTCCCAACCCAAACCCTAACCAAGAGGGTTCGAGTTCCAACCCCAATCTTCAACAACCATGGGGAAATCCACTCGATCCCCTTTCAGATCGCCTTCCGACTTTTTTCAGGGCGAGAAGCAGTTCCCCATGCCAACATCCTTCCTCCGTCACGGAATCCGAGATACGATCATCCGGACTCGTTATCGATTCCCGACATGTACGCCTATAAGGGCTCCCGCCCTGAAGAGCGTATGTACCAAATGACTGAGACGGTTGGGTCGCCATGCCGACCACCTTTACGGAAAAGGGGTTCGCCTACCTCTCCATGCTTTTGTCGTTACCCTCCTAGGGTTCATAGGAGTGGGCTTTGCTCGGTTAGTTCCCAATTCCTACATCTATTTCCTGGCATTCATTGCCTTTACGCCAATTAATTAGGATTTCTCCTCCGTTGACATCTTCTTCACCCTCTTCTCTGCCGGAAGGTCTCGAGAACGAGGCTTCAAAATGTTGAGTAAGCAGTCCCCCCGACCCAACACCAGATTCGAGAGGAGACCCCTGATGGATACCCCTTCCAGCAACAAGGGTTGGCATGAGATGTGGTTTTCGTCATCACGGACCGAGATCTCTTCTCTTCCAGATTGGACTACCTCCGATCGGGTCTCTCACGACTTTGGAGACATCTCCAAGAAGCGTGTGAGGAGATGGCAGACTTTTCAAGAAGATTCCTCCAAAAGAATGGAGTTTTACACTTCTGACCAAACAAGCTTGGCTATATGACCACAAATTTAAGTTTCGAATAACTTTATAACATAATTTTTGAGATATATAAGTGATACGGGTTCTGATACATGATTTTTTGCAGTGTCTCTGATTAAACCAACTTCTTCGGAAGTGAAAGACCTGGAAGATTTTTTGGCAGGGGAGAATACGAATGCGAGCGCGAAAGCGCTGATCGAAGAATCTTCCGGGTTGATTCCCCATCATCGATCCACCAACCATCTCTTCAAAATGATGAACCCTGAATCGATGAGCCCAACATACAGAAGAATCCTCGAGACCCTCGCCAAGAAAAAAGATCCGCAAAAAAATCCAAATCCACCCAACCGGAAACAAACCCCGAAAGTGATCCGGAAACACTTCCCAAAGAAACCCCACAAACAACCCCATCAACCAACCCCAATCCTGCACCTTTTGAACCTACCCCGGTGAGGAGGAGTCTGCTCGACATTCCCTTGCACGATCGGGCCAAGGTTCTTCGTGTAAAGAAAATAAGGACGAAGATAACCCCCCTGACTGCCGAAGAGCTCCTAGTTCCCTCGTCTTCGGCTGTCATCCCTCCGATAATCCCCACAGAAATCCAAGTGCCTGATGATGAACCGACTGGAGCTGTCCCCACTCCATCCCGAAAAAAAAAACATCTATCAGATAGCCTCCCCGGTTCATCTTCTGCACCTTCGCCGACCCCCGAACCCACTCCTACTCGGTCTCCTTCTCCTGAAACCATACATGTGGACTCCTCACTAGTTCGCAATCAACCCCCACCTTCTCCTCCAAGACAAACGAATACCGAATTCCAGCAGGACGTCATGGCCTCTCCGACCATGTGGCCCCGACTGAATGCCCATTTTCCCTTTCAACTGTTCAACGCCTTCGTTCGTGAAACCGATGATCATCGATTCAGGAACAGTTCGAATGGAGATTTACTCAGCAAAGGCATGAGCTATTTGGCGAAGGTAAACGGTTTTCTCCTTTATTTCCGAATTTATCTTCATACCTATACATCTGAGAACTGATTAAATAATATTGGACACGCATAGGCAAATGCTGTGTTCGGGCGTCTGCGTCCGAGGTCTCTCGAGGCTGAATCTGAGGAAGAGGCTCTGAGGAAAGAGAATGCCCTTCTGAAGTCTGCCTTAGCTAGGGAAAAGACTCAACGCGAATGAATTCTTCATACAAATGAAGGGCTTCAAAAAGAGTTGGCCCAAGCCAAGGGAGATGTGAAGGCCTTCAATGAAGAACTAAAGTCAACCAAAGCACAGCACGAGGAGATCGTCAAAATGAATGTTGACTTGGTTCAGAGGAGCGAGATAAGGATGGAAAAGATCAAGGAATTAAAGGCTGATGCTAAGCTCCTGACCAAGACCATCCAAAAATTAGAGCTGGCAGAGACTCGTCATCTGAATAAACGGCAAAAGCTCGAAGAATAAATCCGAGAACTCAAGGCTCTTCGGGACCTTGGGCATCCTCTAACTGATGACCTTCGCAAACAAATCTGTGAAGAGTATCGGAACTCAAATGAGATCAATGGGGAGATAATGAAGATATATTCTGAGAGTTACGAGCTCTGCCGGAGTCGTGGCAAGGAGAAGCTGATTGCAGCCAATGCGGATCCATCCTTGCTCGACTCTTCAGATGACGAAGGTGGCGCCTGAAGCTGATGCTCTTGTTTTTCCTTGATTTCATTAGAGAATATTTATGAAGATTTCTGTTATTTTTCTTTCTTTAATTTATAGGACTTGTAAAAATTATCTAATATTGTAATTAGATTGAATATCAATGAAAGGTGGTTTCATCCCTTATAACTTCGGTGCATTTACCTTCTGCCAATACTCCAATATTAATTTAACTAGAAAGATGCACAAACTCTTTCATGGACTGAACTCGAACTGTTAATTAACAACTAAACATGTCATATATAACGAGATAAGATGAAGTTAAAGAATGAGGCATTAGAACTCGATTAATCGAGAAAATTTTTAGGTAATAAAGTAAAGGGATACTTATTAGTTACCGAAGTGTGAGATAGATCTGCTTCATTAGGAATTTGTTTACCTCGAAAGGTCTAACAGAACTAAGAGATGACATTTGCCTACCACGAAGGGGCGACAAAGTCTAAAGGATGACACTTGCTTACTACGGCGAAGATTCGACAAGGTCTAATGTGTCGACAATTGCCTACCACGCAGGGCTCGACAACGTCTTAAGGATGACACTTGCCTACCACGAAGGGTTCGACAAGGTCTTAAGGACCACTACTGAAAAAAGGCTACCATCAAATGGTCGTGAGTCCACCGTAACCTCCTAACACCAATGACGTTTGCCTACCACAAAGGGCGACAAACTCATAAGGACCACCGGAAAAGGCTACCATCGAATGGTCACGAGTCCACGAACCTCTTAACACCAATGACGCGTTTGCCTACCACGAAGGGCCCGACAAACTCATAAGGACCACCGCCAAAAGGCTACCATCGAATGGTCACGAGTCCACCGAACCACCTAACACAATGACGTTTGCCTACCACGAAGGGCCCGACAAACTCATAAGGACCACCTACCGAAAAAGGCTACCATCGAATGGTCAGCGAGTCCACCGAACCACCTAACACCAATGACGTTTGCCTACCACGAAGGGCCTGACAAACTCATAAGGACCACCTGCCGAAAAAGGCTCCCACCGATTGGCCACGAGTCCACCCGAACCTCCTAACACCAATGACGTTTGCCTACCACGAAGGGCCTGACAAACTCATAAGGACCACCTGCCGAAAAGGCTACCATCGAATGGTCAGCGAGTCCACCCGAACCTCCTAACACCATTGAACTGATCAGCAACGAAGACAAGATTTGTTCGAGAAAAAAGGGAACTTTTATTGATGATGACATAAATATTTACAGACTTCCAATGTACTGACATCATTTTTACTGAAAGTACTTCCTGAGCCTGCCCGCCAGTGTGCCAAGTATTCTTAATTATTCGACCCGTCTAATGCCTTCAACCGATAAGTCCTCGGCTTGAGACTTCAAAGTGATTTCATACGGTCCTTCCCGGTTTGGCATCGCCTTTCCCAGATTCGAGGTGTAGATGCTTGGCTTCTCGAGGACAAAATCTCCTACTTGAACCTTCAAAACTTTACCCCTTGTTATAATGCTTGGCCACTCTTCACGATAAGTCGCCAATTTGATTAAGGCCGCTTTCTTACTTCCTCAAACAAATCAAGATTGGCCTTAAGCCCTTCCTCATTGTAGATCTCTGAATTGAGTGACCAAGACTTGGAGATCCAATTTTAATCGGGACCAAGGCATCGCATACCATAGCCAATCTGAAAGGTGAATCCCGTTGTAGACCGGAGTAGTTCGATAAGCCCATAACACGCTAAGTAGCTCCCTCGCCATCGCCTCTGGCTTCGTCAATCTGCGCTTAATCCCCATTCAAGCAGTTGCATTGGTCACTTCAACTTGTCCATTTGGTGAGGATGAGCCATGAAGTCTTTTCTCTTTGAATCCCCAGTTCTTCCAAAATGCTTCAAATTTCGACCCCACAAACCGACGCCCATTATTCGATATTACCACCTTAGGAATCCCAAACGAAATACTATCGATTCTTTCAAAATTTCAAGCATTCTGTTCGTTATTAACCTAAGTGGCTTTGCTTCTACCAACTTGGTCATATAAGTCGATGGCAACTATAACAAAACCGACTTGACCTTTTGCCTTCGGTAGTGGACCTAGTATATCAACCCCCAGAATGGTGAAGGGTATAGGAGATAAGATCGAGTATAACTCTTACGGTGGTCGATGGGATGGATTTGTTGAGTTGACACTTTCGCATTTCTCGGCGTATTCGATCGCTTCTTTGAAATTTATCGCATACGTCCCGCCTGGGATGAAATTGAATCCGAGGGCAAAGTCTCCATCCACTGCCGGGCATCCTTTCTGAGTGTTGTGACAAAAGTATGACACTTAGCAGCATCGCTAAAGTCATAATAATCCATTAGTCGGTCGAACGCCTGACTGTGGTCGTAAGGATCTCCCGACCCATCATAACTTTCGATATGGGGCAACTTCTTGGTGGGGTCAGCTTTTTCTTTAAGAATTTCTAGGGAAAAAGGGGATGCCTTCTTTCCCGAAGTATCCTTCGTTTTTTGTACTTCGGTAAGCTGCTTCCGAAGTTCTTTTAACTCTTTAACCAGATACTCCACACCTTCTGGTTGAGATGATGCTTCTTTTTTCGGTGACTCCTTCTTCTTCTGAGTGGACCGATTTCTTACAATAGAGCCTTCAACTCTAGAAGGACTTTTACGATGGCGAGTGTCCACAGGGTGGTGTACCCTCAGTAGACTCTTGGGAGTACGATCCCCAGATATACTTCGTCTCTGAATTCGGGCACTATGGCGAGAATGTGCAACAACAAGTGCTTTCTTTGTGGTCTCAGGAGTGTGATCTCCGGATCGACCTCTTCGTTCTTTCCGAGCCCGCTCCTTAGAATCGGCGTGGTGATATGCCTCTTCGATCTTTGAGGGTAGGGCTTCGGATCTTCTTCTTTCTCGATTTTGGCCCCAGATTCTCGTCCCCGAATGAGCAGTGTTCTTTCCCACCGGTGCCCTCGCTTCTTCTTGGACCGATCATAACCGGACTCTTCATCCTCAACTCGCTATCCGAGCCATCCGCTTTCGCCTATATCCCGTCATTTGTTTCACGAGTACTTCCATTGTTATATCCGCTTCATCCGTCATCTTAGCGATCGTGAAGCTTTTTTTCGTCTTGGTCATCTCATTATCGAGTTCTAAGCGAGGTGCCTCTACTCGCTTCCGACCATGGCGGACCTTCTTTCTCCGTCGGGAAGACTAGCCCACGCTTAGCCTTGCCCACCGCCTTCGATCGGAATCTTCTTGGTGATCGTTTGGACGCTGTCTTTAGCATGAACACTTATCACGGCCCCAAACGATCCTCGATGACACTACGTGGTGTCGTCGATTCTTTGGCGACCCTCTACGCCTTGAAGTGTAGGTGTTCTACTCTTTACCATGAATATCGATGTAGAACAAACACGATCGTGATTGAAAATACTCGGGACACTAGAACTCACCCTCCTTCTAGCGCCCAATGTTAACGCCAAGATCTTTCTCCATGTCCCAATCACCAAGACGCGTCCGATATCCTGCGCAGTTCAACAAGTCAACACCAAAAGCTTGTGGTACGGACCGTCGAGGATAGTTCGGCGTGAGAAGTCGAAGATTCGGCGATCACAAGGTCAACAATGGAGAAAAATAATGTCTAATGTCTGAGAGAGAATAATAATATGAATGTGTGTAATGTTTTGTTACTTACCCTCTTATGTGATCTTAGCCCCATACATACTCCAATCCCGGTTTACCGTGCCACTCATCATCTCCTGACACCTTTTCCCCCACTCCCGGTCATTTCAAATTAGAAAGTATGTAGCCTTACTTCCTCACCGCTACCACTATTTGCCCATCACGAATCATCCGAGTCCTATCCTCATTAATGTCATGCGAGAAAGGTGGCGTATATAGTAATCAACTATCACTTGGCATAATGATTCACGGTCAAAGTTGGGTTAAGTGACAATTTGTGTAATGGGCCAATTCAATGATTAGCCCAAATAATGGAAACGACCCAAACAATGGGATCCAACCGAAAGAATAATGAAATAATTAAATAACCTACCAAATCATTCGGACCAACTGTAACAAAGAAAGAATACGATCCAAGGAAGAAGTTCTCATTAAGTTTGACCCAATAAAAAAAAATTATGGCCCAACATATATATATATATACACACATACATGTTCATGTAGTTGCCCCTCCTGGCACTTGCTTCTCTGTCAGCCTGCACAAAAACACAAAACGGTTCTTCAAATAATTACATATCACTACGGCATAAGAAAGAAAAAAGTTTCTTTCTGAAATCAACTTAATTCTTCTCTATTAGTGATAGAATAAAAGAATTGAAAAAGAAAATAATTAATGTTACTGCTCTGTCCTACAAAGAAATTTAATTCTGACATCTCTGATTGCATATATATGTATTATCATGTATTACAATTTTCCCTAGTACCTGGTAACATCTCAGCAATGAATATTTAATATTGTTTTTATTTGAGACTTTGTTAATAAATGTACAGGACAATCTGTGTACGTACCACAACCCAGAGAGTAATTTGCAATAAATTAATGACCTTAACACATATTTTTGAAAAGTAAATTTGCAATAAATTAATGACCTTAATACATATTTTCCAAAAGTAAATTTGATAATTCCACGATCTCAAATGAATAGTAAATAAAGTTCACCTAATATGCGAGATGACATTGTAGAACTATCAAATTTACTTGTGAAAATATCAATTTTTTTTTTGAAATGGTACCTCCAGTTATTTTATTTTTTGTTTTTTTAGGATTAGTCTTTTATCTAATCTCATACACTATTTTTAATCATTTTCAACTATATAAGGTCAATTTTTGATATTCCTTCCATCAGATTCGGATTTGGTAAGAAGTTAAAATTATTTGGTAAAAAATAATCATACCTCTTAGTTTAGTGCCTTTAAATTGGTAAGAGATGAAATCAATTTCAAACCATTAAGAGTTACCTCTCACCAAAAAAAAATTAAATTTATGGACAAAAATAACTTTAATAAATAATATACTCCCTCAATTCTAAATTCTAAAATCATTATAGATTTTTAAAAGTTAATTTGAAATATTTTTAAAATTAAAATAGAGAAGTTTAAAATTATGAAACCATAAATCTTACAATGAGTGTTACTTTTTGATATTTTTCAATATTCATCATTGTATAAATTTTAATAATTTTTTTATCAATTATGAGTTTGAAAATATTTTAAATTGATTTTAAAAAGTCAATAATGATATTATATTTTGAAACGGAAAAATATAATTCTTCTTTTCAACTATTAGGTTATGTTGTTGTTCTATTACTTTTGATACTTTTTTTTATCGATTGTCATCATATTTTACATTAATTGTTGCTATTTTTAAAGCGATTTTTATAATATTTATTCGCTAGAGTATATTAGAATTAACAAATAAATTTTTAAACAACTCAGATGAATAAAATTATAAAATAGTGTCATTTATATGTTTTATACATATTAGTTACTAAAACGCTTTTTAAATTCGATCGATTTCATTAGATAATTTAATTTATTAAGATATATTAATCATTCGGATCTTAATTGTTCAATTTTATCAAATATCGCCTAAGTGTTATATGATATATATATATATATATATATATATATATATATATATATATATATATATATATATACACACACACATAAATGATCAAGTAAGGGATCCCTTACTTTCTTAAAATGAGGGACTTTTTTTATTGTTTTTTTTTAACACAACTAAAAAAAAGTTTAATATTTTATGGAACTGAAATTTTTTCATAATACAATGTTTTGGGCGTGTTTTGAATACCTATCCCAAAAAGTGGTGGTACAGTCTGCCCAGACTGTACATACATGTTTTGTTATACGTGTAAGACCCCAAATTATTAATAAATGAAATTTATTTTCCTCTATTTATTATTTTGAAATAGTAAGGGTTGATTTGATTAATGTGGATAGTTATGGGTAAAATACTTAAATATTTCGAATAAGCAAGTGGTTATAAAATATTCATTATTATTAGGGAATATTCGTTTGGTCGCGGAATATAAAGATTTGTGGGGAATATTAAATGCACGATTTAGTGATCTTTTGTGGGCCCCATAACGGAAAGCGATTGGATGAAGAAAACGACAAATATAAGTTGTTTATAAATAACTTACAGTAGTTATACTGATTAATATCTTGTTGGAATACCCGGTGGTTAAAACACACTAATCTGGCGTTGTTGAGCGAAGAAGACACAATATTGCACCAATTATTGATTCTTACGTGAAGAAGACACTTTCGATAATGGTTCAATGAATTATTATTCAATATTTTATTTTATTGATTCAATAATTCTTTGCATTGATATTTTATATTATCGTTTTTTCAATAAATTGTCATTACACAAGTATTTTCCATTATCGAAGCTAATAATTCATATTATCTGAATAATATTATTAGATAACATTATTGGCAATGTCTAGAAAATTGCATAAGGAGAGGTTTGGTCACCTAATCTTGTACCAAGTAAGGAGAAATTCTTATTCGAAAACCCCTCTTTCCAGGAAGCTCGCCAGGTTGTCAATATTGTGATTACGTAATATTATTTGTGAATAATTAATTATTGATTCATATGATGAGGAAAATATTGATTTTATGTGGATATAGATGGAGAAAAATTTTAAAATGACAATTGTTGAAAATTAATATTTTATCTTTTTCTGATAAAATAATTTATTTAAATATATTATTTTAATAATATATTAACGGTGATATTTTTACAATGAATGTGAGATATATGAGTATATATATGAGGAAGAGTATTTTTGTTGCAATAAATGTTTAAAACATGTTAAACATGTAAATTGGACCCCATTTCTTCGATCGAAATTTGATTATAAATTGTAAAATTGTCCAGTATGTGGATTTCGATCAATTTCCGTTTGGAATTTGGAAAAACTTTCTTCTGAAAAGTTGTAGAGAATTGGATTTCCTATAAAAACTCGCGAGATTCGAATTTTTCTGATAAAAGAGCTATTTATTATGAATTATTGAAGTTCCGAAGCTCCGAAATAATTGATTTTTGGAAGTTTTAAATATTTATATTCACAAAAACGTTTTTTGTGTTTGGTGGGCATCTTTAACACATGTCATGTTGCTGAATTCAGATGCTTGATGCGTAGGGAGGATGTAGAAAAAATTATAATATTAATTTATTAAATTTTCTACTTTTTGTGTTCTAAGCAATTTCCTATAAATAGGGTCTTAGGTTAGAATTGAAAATCACACCGTAAACGAAGTTTTCTCTCTATATTATCGGCGTATTCTTGTGAGTATTTTGAGTATACTTTGAGTATTGCTATACGGTGCAAGTTCAAGTCATAGCCTTTATATCAGGTGTTTCAATTTAAGATCTTGTCTTTTCGAGGTAAAGGATGTTATTTTTTCTCAAATGATATTATTTTCTTCAATATCATTATCTTTGAAATATTGGTTGGAACTTTTATCAAATTTGGAAATTTTTTCATGTGGGGTTACTATTCATGAGTTTCTATTCACGAGTACTATTCACGTAAGCGTGAAGATGTTTTTGTGGAATTTCATCTTTTGGTGTTGAGTTACTTATTCACGTATACGACATTATTCACGATATCTGACTATTCTATTCACGATCACGACACTATTCATAGAAAAATGAAAATTTTTCTTTTTGTCTAAAATATCTATTCGGATACTAGCTTTGATTGTATCCATGTTTTGATCATTCTTGAATTTTACACCCCTATGATTATTTTTGAGGTATTTTGACGCGTGGATAAAACAAAGTACTAATCCTTAATCCTTAATCCTTGTCATTTTGTTTCTTTGGATTCGTTTCTTTAAAAATATTTTTCATCATCTTGATCTTAAATGATGATATTATGGAATATCTTTGGCTTTGTAGTGCAAAGATGAATGATTTCTGAAGAATATCTTTGGCCCGTAGAAGCAAAGATGAGCAGTGTTTAGATGAACATGATCAATCGATGAATATCTTTTGGCCCGTAATGCAAAGATGAATATTTGATTCCGGATGTATATTGATTGATGTTACAGGATAAAAGATAGCGATGAACTTTTAAATTCATATATAGAAGATAGTAGTTTGCATTCTCTACTTAACTCTTCTAATGAATTATTATTTCATTGCGAATATTGATTTAAAATTTTTTGTCTATTGTATTCTATTAGATTTTTTTCCTGTGAAGACTAACGATAATTTGTTGTATATTATCTTAGTCATAATATTCTTCTTTGGGCTAGTTGAGCTCACCCTTTTCTTGTTGTTCCATTTTTCTTCTTAGGAGGCGAGAATGTAGCGAATCTACTAGTAGGGGTATGGAATGAAGGTTTACAGAGAGTTGTTTTAGTAGTCCTCACCATTTTGTAAAATAATGTATCAATAATTATGATGGGGATTTATTTGCGTGTGGATATTGTCAGATGGCAATATCGTATTTAAACTCATGAAGATATATGTTGTCGTATTTTGCACGCACCAATGTATTAATAAAGTTGTAGTTATTTCGCATCCATGTATTTGATTTATTGAATGGGTTGGATGGAATGGACATATTTTGGGGCGCCACAACACGCACTCCAAATCACATCCAAAACACCGTATTATGAAAAAATTTCGCCCATAAAATATTAAACTTTTTTTTAGTTGTTTTAAAAAAAAAACAAAAAAAGTCCCTCATTTTAAGAAAGTAAGGGATCCCTTACGATCCTCGACCTATATGTGACGCCCCAAAATTAGGTATACGCCACCCATCTGGGTCGCCAGATTACATGGTACATAAATTCAAATACAAACTTAATTATACATCCGTAGGCATAACATACGACAATACATAAACCGAGAGTTCTAATAGGAATATTGTCATTTAGACAATATCCATACTCAAAGGAGTCCTCATTACATTTATTGTTACCTTTATCTAATGTAGAATAGTGAGGACTACTAATGCTATCATCCGGACCTGCCACCCGTTCCCCGACTGCGTTCTCGCTTACGTTCTCATTTCAAGAGAACAAAGTGAAAAGAAAAGGTGAGCTCAACTAGCCCAAAGAAGAAATATTACGACTAAGATAATGAAGAATAAATTATCTTTAGCCTTCAATGATGTTAAACCGATAAAATATAACAAAAATCAAGTTTAAGCTGCGGTTGAACAAGCAATTTCTGAAGACCCAACTTTTTAATAAATAAAGATGAATTTTCTATAAATATTATTTTTGAATATTATGGAATAATTTGATATAATGTTATAGTTGTGGGTAATATTTATAAATTTTGCAAAGTATGCAAGTGGTTATATTATATTCGATTGCCTGGGAATATTAGGTTTAGCGAGGAATATTCGCATAACGGCTCAATCATTGGTGGACCCCACAATGTAATTATTATCGGATTGAGAAAAAGACAAAATATTTTATTGAAATAACGGCGGAAGTTTTACAAGTAGTTCTTGTTGAACTACTCGGTAGTAAAAGTACGAAGAATACGTGTGGTTGCGTAAGAAGACACTGCGGTATTGATTATTGATCTTTATGTGAGAAGTTTCACCGGTTTGATTCCATTATTGTCGATTAATAATATGAATTATTATAGCGATAATGACGTTTTGTTTTATTCGTATTATTAACGTAATAAAGCGTAAACATCTTTTATATAAAATAGAATACTTTATTAAAGTTATTCTATAAATAGAATATATTATATTTTATTATGCATAGTGTTGCATAGTATTTTTGATAGTGTTTTGATAGTATTGCATAGTGTTTGCATAGTAAAATGTTTTTATATAAATAGAATATATTATATTTTATTTAAAAGATTTTTCTTTAAATATGGACCGTCCGATTAAAAGTAAATCAATACGGACCGTTCATGGATTAATTCTTATGCATTCCATTTTCCTATAAATAGAAGCTCATTCCTTCATTATTTTCTTTTAATTCATTGAAACTACAGAGAGAAAATTATGTAGAGAAGCTATAGAGAGAAAATTATAGAAAGAAGAAGAGTATTCTAACTACTTCACTACTTCTATATTCGGTTCTTTTACGGTAAGGGGTGTTATTTTTCTTCTTGAAGAGAACTTCATTATTCCATTCACTATTATTACTGTTGGAATAACTCGTAAAAGTGATATACCCTATACATAACCTCGTATATGCGCAGATATCCTATACTTGGTGAAATCCTTATGTTATTCCATTCTTATTTATTACATTGAATAACTTTTGTATAATGATTTACCCTATACTTGGTGACATTCTTCTATTATTACATTGGAATATCCTCGTCATGTGTTTACAATCGACCGGTTAAAATCTTTATTATTATTACATTTGGAACATCCATGCATGTGTTTTACAGGACCGGTTAAAATCTTTATCATTCTCGTTGGAATATCCTATCCGTGTGTTTTTTACACAGGATCCGGTTCCATCTTTATTATTATTTCTGTTGGAACATCCTGTCGAATGTGAATTTCACCGACCGTTCCGATTATTATTATTACATTGGAATAACTGCATACGCAAGTACTGCATTGCATGGTGATTTCTTTTGTTATTCCATTCTTTATTATACCCGGTTGGTTAAAACTTTGACTTCTATACTCCATGAAATTAGTAGAATATCCTTGATATTTGCGTTTCATCCAAAGATCTTTTCACGGAAATATTCTTCCGATCATTCTTGAATTTTACTCTACTTAAAGCAAGATTATGTTGACAATTTGGACGTTAATAATTCATGGATTAAATAATTCTTGAACTTGTTTTATTGAATTATTATGTCATTGTCATCATCCTCATGTTATATTATGTTATCTTTGGCTTACATACGCATAGATGAACTTAGTATGATTATGACTGAGGATCATTCGGTATAATCACGACTTGATATAAATGATGTGACAAAAGTCCTCAGCCATTCTGTAATGCGTTGATGGATAGTTTTTGGTATGATTATGACCGGGGTGATTCGGTATAGTCATGACCATTGATAATTTGATGAAAATCCTTGACCGTGTAGTACGGTGGATGATTAGATGTGGTGGTTTATTTATTAAGTGAGTCTCAATGATAAAAATTGATGAAAATCTTTTAAAACCTAAAAGATAGTAGACTTTATTCTCTACTTGACTCTTTTAATGGATCGCTTATTCACTGCAGATTAAACTGGTTGTCATTGTATCAGATTTTATCGGTTTAACATCGTCAAGGCTAATGATAATTTATTCTGCATTATCTTAGTCATAATATTTCTTCTTGGGCTAGTTGAGCTCACCTTTTCTCTTTCACCATTCTCTTCGGGAAATGAGAACATAGTCGAACGTAGTCTGGGAACGTAAGTAATGGTCCGAGGATAAGATTAGTAGTCCTCACTATTCGTGAAATAGTGTGATAATAGTTAATAATGAGGACTCCTTTTGAGTTTGTATAATATCTAGTAGACAATATTTGTATTCAAACTCACGAGCTTATGTCGATTGCATACTTACGCTTATATTAGTAAGTTGTATTTGAATTTATGTACCATGTAAAGTGGCGACCCAAGATGGGTGACGATACCTAATTTTGGGGCGTCACAAATTCATTAGAAGAGTCAAGTAGAGAATAAAACCTACTATCTTCTATGATTTAAAAAATGTTTTCATCAACTTAATCATTTGAAACTCAAATTTTTAATAAATAAACCACATCTTCTAATCATCCCCAGACACGCGCCAAGGATATTCATTAAATCATCAATGGTCATGATTATACCGAAAAATCCACGGTCATAATCATACCAAAATCGCCCATCAACGCACTACAAAGCCATCAAGACTTTTACCACACCACTTATAACATCACGTTCATGATTATACCGAATGATCCTGGTCATAATCATACTAAGTCTATCTACGCACGTAAGCCAAAGATGACTTTCAACATAATATAAACATGAGGATGATGACAATGTTATAGAATTCAATTAAACAAGTTCAAGAATTAATTTATCTAGAACTAATAATATCCAAATTGTCAACATGATATTTCTTTGTAAAATAAAAGCCAAGAATGCTCGGAAGAATATTTCCATGAAAAGATATGGATGAAGCGTTAAATATCAAGGATATTCCACTAGTTTCATGGAGTATAGAAGTCAAAACTTTAACCAACCGAGTATAACAAAGAATATATAAAACCGCAAATGGATTTTCACCGTCATGCAGTAATCCACGATACGAGATCATTTCCACAATTTAATAAGGAATGAATACAAAGGATCATTCACCATGCGTACGTGGCAATCCATATGCATGTTATTCCAATGTAATAATAAAGAATAGAATAATGAAGGATTCACCACGACATGCGATAGAGACCGCATGCATAAAAGTTATTCCCAAATGTAATAATAAATGCGGAATAATAAATATGGAACCAGTCGGTGAAATTCACACCGACGGATATTCCGGCGTAATCGTAAATACGTAATAATAAATGCGAATAATAAATGATGGAACTAGTCCTACAGATAGATGCATGTGATATTCGGCGAAATATAAAACGACGGAATAATAATGAGTTTCACCAAGTATGCTAGATTGCAGCGCAAACCTAAGTTATTCCAACATAATCATAAAGAATGGAATAATGAAGAAGATCACCAAGTATTGGGTGAACCGCATATCTTGGTCATTCCACCAAGTATAGGTAAATCATACATACAAAAGTTATTCCAATGTAATAATAAAGAATGGAATAACATAATGTTCTCTTCAAGAAGAAAGAATAACACTTCTTACGGTACAACAAATAATACCCCCTTACCGTAAAAAGACACTGGATGTCAAAGTAGTGAAGTACCAAAATACTCTTCTTCTTTCTCTCTAGATTTTCTCTATAGCTTCTCTCTATAATTTCTCAGAAGTTTCAAATTGAATTCGTAAGAAAAAATGAAGGAACGAGCTTCTATTTATAGGAAAATAGAATGCATAGTAATTAATCCATTTAACAAATTCAGATTGATTTACTTTAATCTGACTATCCATATTTAAAGCAAAATCTTTTAAATAATATATCATATATTCTATTTATATAAAAACATTTTACTACGCAACACTACGCAAAACACTACGCAACACTACGCATAATAAAATATAATATATTCTATTTATGTAATAACTTTAATAAAGTATTCTATTTTATATAATATATTCTATTTATTACGTTAATAATACTTAATAAAAACAAAACGCCATTATCGCTATAATAATTCATATTATTAATCTAACAATAATGGAATCAAACCGAAGTGACTTCTCACATAAAGATCAATAATCAATACCGTGCTACTACGCAACCACACGACATCGCATTTTTTTACTACCGAAAGTAGTTCAACAAAGATCAACAGAAAACTTCCGCCGTTATTTCAATAAAATATTTTTGTCGCTTTCTCAATCCGATAATTACATTCAGGGTCCACCAATGATTGTTAGATATGTACTAATATTCCTCGCTAAATCGAATATTCCCCACCAATTCAATATAATATAACCACTTGCATACTTTTGCAAAATTTATAAATACTACCCACAACTATAATATTATCTCAAATTCACACCATAATATTAAAAATTATTTCGACAAAATTTAAATCTTTATTGATAAAATATGGGGTCTCACACTATATATATATATATATATATATATATATATATATAGGTAATGATCCGTGGAATACGTTAGCCAGAGGGATTTTTTCAACTAACGCTCATCCAACGGTCCAAAATTAGAGTGAATGGTTAAGATGAGGGCCAGTAGCTACTCCTCTCAGTGGCCGCCAAAATTTTTTTGTTGGTCAGCTACTTCTCTAATGACGGTCAAAACGCAATAGTGTTTCGACCGGCCGCTGTAAAATAATGGCCAACAACAAAATTACAAGCTTAATCATTATCTCGATTATTCCTAATTATCTTTATACGTATCCTTATACTTATTAACAAATTATCCTTATACATATTACTTGTTAATCGGAAAATAAAATAATAAAAATTATAAGGATAATCAATAATTATCTTTTATATTTATCCTTATACTTATTAACAAAATAAGTATGTATAAGAATAATTACTAATTATCGCCTTATGATTTTTAATTATAAATAAGAAATAGTGATTGAGTTTATATTATATTCCTACTCAAATTATATAAACTCAATTACTATTTCCTATTTATAATTAAAAATCATAAAACGATAATTAATAATTATTCTTATACATACTTATTTTGTTAATAAGTATAAGGATAAGTATAAAGATAATTATTGATTATCCTTATAATTTTTTATTATTTTATTTTACCGATTAATAAGTAATATGATAAGGATAATTTGTTAATAAGTATAACTATAAAGATAATTAGAATAATCAGATAATGTAATTAGTTAAATTTTGTTTGTTGTCACATTTTTCACCTACCAACCAAAACACTATTGCTTTGACCGTCACAGTAGGAGTAAATACCAACAAAAAAATTTATTGGCCGCCAGTAGGAGTAGGCATATGGGCCCTCATCTTAACCATTCACTATAATTTTGGACTATTGTTGATGAGCGTTAGTTGAAAAAGTCCCTCCCGCTAACGTATTCCATTTGATCATTCCCATAAATATATATATATAGTGAGTGATCCATGCATCAACGTTATATTGTGAGCCCTTAGCAGTTAGCCTAACGCCATCCAATTAGTCAAAATTGAAGTTAATGACCGAGATGAGATCCCGGTAGCTAAAGGAGTAACTACCAAAGACAAAGACAAAGACAAGAGAGGATAAGTGAACTCACACTAATTGAACTTGGCCGCCACTCCCACTAAAGAAATCAAGAAATTCCTAATCGCCCAAAATTTTAAAATCCATTGTCTTGGTCATTAGAGGAGTAGCGGCCAGAAAAACGACAACGTTTGACCTGGCCGCTACTCCCCTCAGCAGAACCAAAGACAATGGGTTTTAAAATTTATTGCTGGCCGCTACTCCCTCTAGCGGCTGGGATCTCATCTAGGCCATTAACTTCAATTTGGATTTTGGATGAAATATCGCTTAAGGGCTCACAAATTAACGCTAATGCATGGATCACTTCCCATATATATATATATATATATATACACACACACACCACCTCCCTAAATGAGATTATTACTTCATTGTATGTCAAATGTCCTTATAAATGAAATAAATATAGTTTGGAGATTAAATGAATGATAAAATAGTGTGTCAAGGTACTTAACTAGTATAAATAATCATAATTAATTTATCAATCTTGTAAACAAGCATACTCGATCAAGGCTTTGAGGAAAACTAAAAACAAGATTATATACTTAACAATTGATCATATTTTGGATGGTTTTCAATGTACCTATGTATTATTAAGTTGCTAGAAATTGATCGAACTCGGCAAGTAGGAGATGTCAATCCCAAGTCCAAGAGACTGATCATTGGGTGCAAATTAATTTTTAAAAAAAACAATCATGAATATAAACAAAGAGCAATTAATATATAGTTGAAGATACAAACTTCCAATTTCAGAAACACATTGCAACAAAATATTTGAGAGGAATATATATAATTAATGAGAGTAGTTTGCATGAAATTCAATACAGTGTGGACACACATGCTGAAAAATGATCTTTTTATGTATGTGTCAGCACTGTATTGATCAATTCACCAACTTAGTATGAAGTTAACTTCATGATAACTCGATCCATAATTAATATCTCTATCAAGAATAACTGACTTGCAACGTTACAACTCCATCTAAACATAGCTACTGATGAAACTTAATTGGAACAAATTAAAAAACAGCGATTCAGAGAATATCTATATATACATGACACATACACACACAGTTGGTACGTACGGTTCATGAAATGACGCTGAATATCTGTACAAAGTGGCCATAACAGCAAAGCAAAAACAAAAGCCATGCCAGCGGATACCTAATTCTAAATGTCCAAAAAAAAAGATCACTTATATATATGGAGAATCGTGATCATAATATCCATCCATCAAGAATGAGCTATTAAATTAGCGGTTCATATATATATGTATATATATATATATATATATATGTATTAAAGTTGGTAGCAGAACATGTAGTGCGGTAGGGTCAGTAATTGTAACTTAAGGTGCAGTCAGCTTCCAAAGAAATTAAGAGGAGGAGGAATAATTCTGCTGGTTCTGATCAGTAATATTGTTTCATCAGTTTTAGGAAATAAAGCAGCAGCCTCACTCACCCACTCACCGGCCAGCCATAGTAGTCAGCATCTCAGAACCACCTGAAAAAGGCTGACCAAAAATTGCATGTGTGTGGGATCCTCCATCTCGTAAATACTCTCCCCATCCCACATAAAAACAGAAATTGTATATAATTTTATAGTATATATTTGCCTTCCCTAAATACACAATGAGTGTGTAGCTTAAGTTGTAACATAATAATAAAATTGAAACGTAAAACTTAAATAATATTGTGTTATTTTCTGTTGTTATTAATGGAGAAATTAATGGCCTAGCTAGACTCTTTAAATTTAAATGACGGATTACTTAATGTAAGGCTGTTGTACCTTTTTTTTTTTATCTTAATTTGATGGATCCTTAATCAATCACATATACAATATTATGAAGCATATATGGGACTGATTTGATAACCTCCCGGTAAAACAAATTAAGTGGGGCATGCATGATTGATCTTTAATTTTGCTAAACTGATGTGCGTACAGCCATCCATCGGCCAAATTATTACGCTCAAGGGAGGAGAGAGAAGAAATGTCATGACTCGTACATTATGAGTATGATAAAAATGTCTAATAACTCGATCCAACCTAGCTACAGTCAATATTAATGTGCAAATTAGTCTCTTTCATGAACCCTAAACCTAATTAAAGCTTGCCAGATTGATTAATTAATTAGGCTTTGTATACTCTAGTACCGCAGTACGTACTAATTATATATGCCAACAAGATATTAATTTGTTATATAATAATTAAGTACTAATTAATTAATACCACTTCATACATAAATATCTCAAAACCCTAACTAAAAATTATTATAATCATATCAAAATGGATGGAGTTATAAACTCAAATATATATTATGCAATCAAGTACTAGAAACTACTAGTATATATGGCAACTTACAAATCCAAATAGATATAGATATAGATTTTAGAAACGAAATTAAAAGATCTAAAAATTAACATCAAGCCATACAGTACTTTTTTTGAGATTGATCTAGCTAGGAGTGGCTAGCAAAGCTAGTTGTATCATGTCGGTCAGACCCACTCGCTTGAGACTCTGAAGCACCTGAACCCGGGATCGGCCTAAACGAATTAAGCGCGGCAAGCATGCCCAAATGCCCATCAGCCACCGTACCACCACCACCATTACCCAAACCAAATTGGTGGCTAGGCAAGAGAGCCACGGGAGTATGAACATTCATAAAATGTAGCCCACTACTCGAAACTGATGAATTTCCACCTCTGTACATATTACTACCATTAGTAGTCGTGGTAGAATTTGGAAATGTCCACATAGGGTCTGGACCACTCATCACTTGGCTACTAGGGTTTGGGTTTGTGACCATAAAAAAAGTCGTCGCAGGAATTTGACCATGACTGGACGCCGGAATCGACCCGGAGCTCGATTGAAGCATATAAGTAGCTGATCCCATTTGATTTTGCAATGACAAATTATCTTCGTCGGACCGCCTTTTTCGCCGGCCCTCGGATTCAGCCACATGATCATCTAGGCACGACCCACGTAACTCTTGTTTAGCTTGTAGCATAGCATTCAGATTCGTATAATTATTAGGAAAATTAAAGAGTGGTGAATTCTCGTGAGGTGATAAACCGAAAATTCGCCGTTGTGATTCTTCAATACTTCTTTCCCATTCGCTCCTAATCCTTAACTGCGAAGAATTAGCAAAGCTGGAATGCAAATAACTAGACCTTAACGAAGGAGCCGACATAGTTGAACCTGAACTTCTTAGAGATATATTGAGGGAAGTGAAATTGGCAGGAATGGTTCCGGTCCCCGTGGCGGCGATCACAGACGGCTCCGCTTGTTGGAGCAGCCACTCGATGGTTTCGCCGTCAGACTTGTGGCCTAATTCCCTCGTGAGCTGGAAAACGCGAGCGGCGCACGTGGCCGGCATGCGGATCCGACGACCGCGGCCATCGACCTTAGTATGCCTATCTTTTGTGGACGCTCTCTTAGGAGGTGGCTTTTTGGATAACTCCACAGGTGGACTTAACTCTGTGTCCCCGATATCGGGGAAGGCTGAGGAGGGATAAGTACTGGAGCGTGGGCTAGCTTCTTGGTCTCTTTTTTCTAGTAATTGTAATGGAAAATTAGGCCGGCGCAAACCATTTTCTCCTTCCATGATCATATAGTAAATTATTTTAATTTTTATGTTTGGCCTAGCTAGAACATCTATTATCCGTAGATGACCCTCACTTTAGTCCCTTGTGGGTCTAATTTTTTTCTCTCTATATATATAATGGAGTAATTTGTTTGAGATGGGAGGGGTGGCAGCTAGGTTTGTTTACTGAAATAGTATGATAGAGAGAGAGAAAGATCTATAAGGGGAGATAGGGAGACAATATATCTTTAAGCAACAAACATAATCAGTGGGAATTATATGGGTGGGCTATTTGCTTATTGGAAAGCAAAGCAGTGTTCTTTATGATAATTCTTGCTTTTCCAAAGGGGTTCATTTACAATTTCCTATTCTATATATTTTGTTTTCTTTTGCTTTTTTTTTTTGGTTTTTGATTTTCTGAATTTTTAGTTCCGGGGGGATCTTTTATTGTGGTTGGACAGTCACTTGATTCAGACTCCACGTGCGGTACTCTTTATCATCAATCCGTAAAGACAGACACAGTACTGGAGAGAGAGAGAGGGAGGTGGGGGCCCAGATTTCCAAGTCAAAAAGGTACGTAGTAGTAGTAGTAGTAGTAGTAGTAGTAAATTAAAAACACTGGTAAAAAGGAAAAGATGATCCAGTGGTGCCCATTTCCTTCTTGTAATCATTGTTATCCCTTCGCTTTTACACTTCTTAAATCCACAATGGATTGCTAATTAATTTACTAAATATTCCTCATTATTGATTTAATTATGAGTTTAAAGTTAAATTTGCATAATTTCTATAATACTCCATCATCTTAACCTTTATAATTAGTTTCACTTTAAAATATTGGAATTAAGCGAGCAATTTAGGAGAAGGAAAAAAAAGTATCTTAATTCATTAATGACGACATTAATTTACTGCCAGTTTTCTTTAAATCAATTCAAAGATGTAATTGGTGGTCTAAATCGCAATCTTAACCGATAAACATCTGATCGTAGACCACGTCAACAAATAAATGAAGAAAGAACGAGGGAAAAAAATGTTGTTGTACCAAATTAATTTTTCAGCCACATTTTAGTGAAGCAATTCCGTCGGATGAATTTAAGTTTTCGATTGCATGCATGATTTTTATTTTTTCGCTAAAATTAATGTTAGATTTAGTTACACCCACAAATATAAGTTATGTTTGGTAAAATTGAATGAAATGGTTTTGAATATTAATTTAAACAATCTGATGAGTTGAATAGTGAATCAAAAAAGTTATTTAATAATTAATATATCTAAAACATCTTAATAACATTCTTTTACTATTTTACTCCTCTAAATTATGATGAACAAATATATAATTTTTCTCGATCTATAAAAAATTAAATATAATATTCATTATACAATGATATAAAAATAAATAATTCAAACAAAGTATTCTCCTCTCTTATATAATGAGGAATTGTATAAAATATATGCACAAAACCAATACTTGTACAATATTTATGGTGATTAATATGTGACGGCCCCAAAATTAGGTATACATCACCAATCTTGGGTAATCGGATACATAGTATGTAATTTAAATACAACTTACTAATATAAACGCCGTATATAATACGATATAAAGCTGTGAGTTTGAATACAAATATTGTCTACTGTAGATCATACAAACTCAAAAGGAGTCCTCATTACAATTATTATCACACTATTTCACGGAATAGTGAGGACTACTAATCTTATCCTTCGGACCATTACTCCGCTCCCGACTCGTCTCAAATTGTATTCTCATTTCACAGAGAAAACGGTGAAAGAAAGGGTGAATTTCAACTAGGCTCAAGAAGAAATATTATGACTAAGATAATGCGAATAAATTATCATTAGCCTACAAATGATGTTAAACCGATAAATTATAATGAACATCAAGTTTAACTACAACTGGAACCAAAGAATCCATTAAAAGAGTCAAGTAGAAAATAAAATCTACTATCTTTTATGATTTTAAAAGGTTTTTCATCATTTGTTATAAATTTGAGACTCAAACTTTAATAAATATTCCACATCATCGAATCACCCCGCACTACTGGCGAGGATATTCTTTAGTATCACGACCACAATTATTCATGACTACGGGCCAAAAATATTTGTGTATTCATTAATGGTCATGATGATCGTACCTTACTGGAAAAGAATTTGGCTCCTTGAATCGGGTCAAACAGTCATCAATACGTGGCAATGGATACCTATTTTTGATGGTGACATGATTCAACTCCCGATCATCAATACAAAGTCGCATACTCCCATCTTTCTTCTTCACGAATAGTAAGCAGAGCACCCCAAGGAGAAGTACTTGGGGCTAATAAAGCCAATGTCTCAACAATTCCTGCAGTTGGGTCTTTAACTCCGAAGTTGATAGAGCCATTCGATATGGGGCTTTGGAAATAGGTTTTTGTCTAGGGTTCAAGGTCGATACAAAATTCAATTTCACGCCCGGGCTAGGCCAGGAAGTTCTTGAGAATACGTCAGAAATTTATTAACAATAGAAATATCGTTCAAAACTGGCGTATTTTTGTTTAAATCGTGACATGAGCTAAGAAAGCTTCGACATCCGCTTTTTCAATAAGCGAATAGCTTTATGGCTTGAGATACCGTGATTGATTTTAATGGTTTGGTCGCTTGAATTCGCATAATAGGTTGGTTAGGAATATGAAAGCTAACAACCATACGAAAACAATCAATTTTTGCATGATAAGTAGTTAACCAATCAATCCCTAGAATCACGCCAAATGCAAAGTATTTTTAATGAAATAAGATCGACGAGGTAATGTGAGGGTACCGATTTGAACCAAAACAAGACTTATAAATGATGGATGTAATGAAGGTTTCTCCCAACGGAGTTTCCACAGATAAGTCAAAGTCTAATTTCTCCGAGTCAAATTTAATCGATGAGCACAAGTAGGAGAAATAAAAGAATGGATAGAACCCAGTATCAAATAAAGTATAGACTTCATTAGTAGTTTGATAAGCTTACCCGCAGTGATGACCTCATTGGATTCTCGCTCGCTCGGGGGAGGTCACAACAAACGCCTCCCTCAGACTACTGGGTTTTGACTTTTTACGGGAATGACCTTTGGTGCATCCATCCTAAATTTGAATTTGTCTTGATGGCGATAAAAATCGAGCTAAGTGACCTTCTCTTCCACAATTATAACACGCTTTGACTGACGTGGCATTGATTTGGGTGATGTGTCCTCTCCTCCGCATTTGAAGCATATGATAGGTGGTCTTTCTCCTTCCTTAACAACGGGTCTTTGGTCTTTGACGTCTTTCCATCATTGTTGAATCTTCTTTACTTGAAATGTCCATTCTTATTGTTTTGGCCCTGATTACCACTGAAGTGGTTACCATATCTGGCATGTTGATTCCCTCCACGCTTGTTGTCACCGCTTCGATGACTACTCTCGCTGGTATTATAATTTTGCCAGCTGCTCTCTTTTAGTTGCGTTGACTCGTTATCGCGCTCCACTAACTGAGCCCTTTTTACAACATCTGAATACAAACATAGTTTATGAGAAATAAGATGTTGACGTATCTCTGGCTTCAAACCTCTTAAAAATATTCGCGCCATTCTCTCTTCATTATCCACCAAGTGGGAAAGAAACCGTGATAACTCCGCAAATTTTGCCTCGTATTGCGACCTGGTCATATTGTTTTGTTCAACTTGATAAACTCCACCTCCTTCGTATGGCGAATACTTTCGGGGAAAGTATTTGTCGTTGAAACGACTCTGGAACTTCTCCCAAGATATCTTGAGACAAAGAAGTGGAGTACGTTTTCCGATTCCCACCAGATGTCGCCTCTCCGCAATGAATATAAAAGCGTGAAAGGAACCTTTTCACCTCGGAGCATCCCAAGACATCAAATATCTTGGTAATCTGCTTTATCCATGCTTCCGCGAAGTGGTTTTGGCTCTCCCTTAAACTCCGGTGGTCCCAGCTCCTTGAACTATTTAGCGGTGACCTTGAGAGTTTATCGTGTTTCCACCTACGTTTTGGGCGAGAATCGCTCTCTGCTTTCTTTGTTGCATGAATTGCATAAAGCCTCAACATTTGATCATTCATCATTTGGTCGGTGTTGTTGTTTTGCATGAGGATTGTCGCCTTCACGATGCACATTATCCACGATTATTGATATGTGGTGAATCAACGATCGCTTTGTGCTCCATTCTTATTCTCAACATTCTTAGATGTCATTTTGAGACATCGCCACAAAACAAAAGGTTAATTGACATGTAACATATTATCCCTATATTACGACCGACCAACAAAATAAAGACATAAACTTAGGTAGGTCATACTAGCGAAGGTATTCTGTCTCTCTCCTCCTAGTATTATTCTCACATCTTAGCCAGGATCATATCCCTAAGCTCGATACCAATTGTGGCGCCCCCAAAATTAGGTATACATCACCCATCTTGGGTAGTCGGATACATGGTATGTAATTTAAATACAACTTACTAATATAATAACGTAAGTGTAAAATACTTACATAAAATCGTGAGTTTGAATACAAATATTGTCTACTAGAGATCATACAAACTCAAAAGGAGTCCTCATTACAATTATTATCACACTATTTCACGAATAGTGAGGACTACTAATGCTATCCTCTGGACCATTACTACTCCATTCCCCTACTCGTCCCAGCTATATTCTCATTTCCTAAAGAGAACAGTGAAAGAAATGGTGAGCTCAACTAGCTCAGTAAGAAATATTATGACTAAGATAATGCAGAATAAATTATCATTAGCCTACAACAGTGTTAAACTGATAAAATATAATGAACATCAAATTTAACTACAGTGGAACCAGCAATCCATTAAAAGAGTCAAGTAGAAAATAAAATCTACTATCTTTTATGATTTAAAAGGTTTTTCATCACTGTTATAGCTGAGACTCAGCTTTAATAAATATTCCACATCATCGAATCACCCCGCTACTGGCCGAGGATATTCTTTAGTATCACGACCACAATTATTCATGCACTACGGGCCTAGAATATTTGTGTATTCATTAATGGTCATGATCATGCCAACAACTGTCCATCAATGTACTACGGGCCACTGAGGATTTTTACCACATCATTTGTAACATTACGGTCATGATTACACCGAATAGTCCATCTATGCACTACAGGCCACAGATGACTTTCAACATAATATAAACATGAGGATGATGACAGTGATATTCAATAAAACAAGGTCAAGAATTAATTTATCTAGGAACCAATAACATCCAAATGTCAATACATGATCATCGCTTTGTAGAGTAAAATTCAAGAATAATCGAGAAGAATATTTCCATGAAAGGATATTTGGATGAAGCTTGCAAATATCAAGGATATTCCACTAATTTCATGGAGTATAGAAGTCAAAGTTTTAACCAATGGGTATAATAAAGAATGGAATAATAAAAGAAATCACCATGCATGCGATAGATCGCAGGCCGCACAGTGAGTTATTCCAAATGAATAATAAATAACGAAACCGGTCCCCAGAAAACGCATGCATGAGGATATTCCAACAGAATAATAAAGAATGGAACCAGTCCCGGCAGAAACACACGCGAGCATGTGATGTTCCAATGAATAATAATAAAAATGGAACCTGTGTCGGTGTAAAACACACGCACAGGATCTGGATGTTCCAATAGAATAATAATAAAGACGGAACCGGTCAGGTGTAAAACACATGATGCATGAGGATGTTCCAATGTAATAATAGAAGAATGTCACCAATAGGGTAATCAGCAGATATAAAAGTTATTCCAATGAGAATAATAAGCAATGGAATAACAACAGTTCTCTTCATGAATAAGAAAGAATAACACCCCTTACTTTTGGTAGGAAATTGAATAACGCAAAGTAGTGTAGTAACAAAATACTCTTCTTCTTTCTCTTATTCTCTCTATACTTACTTTCTCTCTATAGCTTGAATGAATTAAGTGAAAAATAATGAAGCACTAGGCCTCTATTTATAGAAGATTTCTAGCTTAAGCACCGCCGTGTGAAAAGGCAAGTGGCTCGATTTGGTGATGTGAAAAGAAAAGTGGTTTGGCGCTTTGTAATGTGAAACGACAAGTGGTTCGGCCTCACCGTAATGTGAAACGACAAGTGGTTCGACGGCACTGTAATATGAAACGGCAAGTGGTTTGATGTCCGGTAAAGGTAATTACTATTATCGACGAAGGTAATTACTATTCACAAAGGTAATTACTATTGACGAAGAGACTCTTAGATGATGACATATGGGCCCCCATAAAATAATCAAACTTACCACAAACGTCTCATAACAGACTCTTTATATACATCAAGGATTGAATAAATATTACCACAAATCATTTTATTTTTAATCAATACATATTTAATCTTTCAACAATTATTAATCATTTATAACTTGTCGTCTCAATTATTGATTTAATACTATAACATATTATATGATGATGATCTTTGTGACAATAATTGAATCAATAATATAAGAGATATGATGCAAAGAATTATCGAAGTAATAATTGAGCATAGGTGAGTGACTTCTCACGTAAGCATCAATAATCAATATCGTGCTACTATACAACTACGCCAGTATTCGTACTTTTACTACGGGTAGTTCAACAGGTTTTAACAGTAACACCTCTGCTAGATTATTTTTATAGAAAAATAATTTTGTCGCTTTCTAACTACGACAATACTTTGATTAAGGGGGTCTACTAATGATTGAAATTGTTTGCATTTAATATTCCCGAAACAAAAAAGAATATTCCCACCAAAACTAATATTTTATAACAACTTGCTTACTTTGCAAAATTTATAAATATTACCCACAACTATAACATTATATCAAATTTATTCCATAATATTCAAAAATAATATTTATAGAAAATTCATCTTTATTTATAAAAGTTGGGGTCTTACAAATATATCTATCTAATAAAATACAAATGATTTTGAATTTTCCGCTCACTCAATAAATCATCTGGGTCATCTAAAGTTTGGGATAAATCTCACCGTCCATACAGTGCCGGAGGCACGGGACCCAGCTAGTATATATATATAGTCCGACTCTCTTCAGCGAACTGGAGGGAGCGAATTAAGAGCGAATCGGCTACAACGACAGTTTTGTCCGTCGTTTTAACATAAAAAATTGATTTTCTATGCTATAGCGATTAAAAAAACGTAACCGTAGATATATATAGCTGGTTCGTTCCTTCCAGTTCGCTGAAGAAGCAGACTATATATATATATATATATATATATATATATATATATATATAAAGAGGGAGAGAGAATCAATTGCTAGTGGGTTAGTCCGGAAGGCGCCAAAAAAGAGAGAAAATGAATTAAGGCGCCAGAATCAGTTAACTTTCCCAAAATTGCTAATTAGTTGAATTAAGTAAATTCGTTGTTAGTTTGTTGGCCTAATTGGCAAGGTGAGTGCATTGATTTCATACAAGTTAATTTATCCAACACATGCAGACTGATGCCCATTGTCCTTCCCGAATGCATCATAAGTACTAGATTGTTATAGACCCCAAGTTTGTCCTTGTGATATGGTTCATATTTTGCTCCAAATGTAATTCGTAAAAATTCCTTCCTGTTCTATTATCAAGTAATCATTAGTACATATGCCTCCCAAATGAGTGAGCTCTTTAAACTAATATGGAACACCAAAAGAATATGCGATTGAATAGTGTATTTCTATTACCACACAATATACCAAACCAATTGGACGTCTCAAGTTAGGAATATGACAAATTTCCAACGAGCAATATAACTAGTCGATTGACCACTATTCGTAACAACCCATAACTTCACTTTTACCTATAACTACTTTAGTCAATTTATAAGTTATTGGCTCTTAATCCTGCTGACCCGCGGCTATATGATTGGACAAAGTTCGTTATTCACTAGTATTTCATGTTGTTGCTTTACGGTGAGGACTTGGTTTCTCACTTTTAGATTTAAATATCATAAGCCAAAGATCAATTCATTTCATGTTTCTTTACTGGTGAGGACTTGGTTTTCTCACTTTTAGATTTATATATCATAAGCCAAAGATCAATTCATTTTATGTCCCGCAGCGGGTAAAGAGCCAACTAGGTTAACCAATATGTTGAGTCCCACAACTCTTATGGCAATACAAATTTTTTAGCACTTGTTTGTGCTCTTCAATCTCTCTTCTTCTTTACATACATATTAAGTTTTTATTATATGTTCATGAAGTTTTTGATCGTTGATCTTTGCGTTGCAGTGCTTACCATTGATGGAGGAATGGTGATGTAATAAATGCGGCAATGAATCTGTCGATTAATGTTAACAAACTAAACCTCTTTGTTCAGACCACTAATAGTGGCTTGTTGTTCAGGTAGCATATATGACTATATATATGTTCCATCAAGTACGCCATTGATTATGGAGTAACAGACCAGTGGCTTCAAGCACGGACTTGTGGCTTCTAACCTAAACAAGGGATGGAAGGAGGCGTGATTCCAGAATCAAATGGCATAATGTCTATAACTGAAAAGGAATACTGCAAATTAGTGTCTGTTAGTTGAACAAGCTGATGCTCCTACACCTTGCTAGTTTTCTTACATGCCTTTGTTAGGTGGATTTGTTCTTTCCCCTGTAAAGAAATTTGAGTGCATCATTTCCCATCTTTCATGTGTAAAGGTGGTTAATTGGCTACAGATGTACTTATATAAAAACAATTTTGAAGTGGATTGCATTCAATGTTGCATCTTAGTAGTAAAATTCACGGGTTCAATGAGGAAGATTCTTAATTTTTTTCCCTGGCTTTCAATTTCTCATTAGACAGATGTTCTTTCCTTTAATCTTTTTCTATTATTAAATATGCGAGTTTTTTCTTTTTATAGATGAATTATGTTTTGCTCCAAGCTTCCAAGTGAACAAGAAAGATTTCAGTCTATATTAACAAATGAGAGATACAATTTGACAACAGAATCAGTTAACTTTCCCAAAATTAGATTTCAGTCTATATTTCAGTATATATGCATTAGATCTGAGGGAGTATATATTGAACTAGCTAGCTAATAATTAATAAAAGGAACTAGCTAGCTAGCCTTCAAAAGAAATTAATTAATAAAAGAACTAATATATATATATATATATATATATATATATATATATATATATATATATACCATTGGTTAATGTTTCAACTTTTTTATCTTCATAATATATAATTAGTCTAGGTGCTCATCATAACTTGTAATAAAAAAGATCAATGATCCCAGTTTTACAGGAATCGTGTACAAATGATACGATTGCTGACTATTTTTTTCTATAAAAAATATCAAGTTAAATATTAATGTGCGTCAACTCGCGTTTTCTTTAACTAATATTATAACTATATATATATATCATGATTCCCATTAATTTACACCGTAAAATGCTAGCTCTCTTTTTTAATTATAATTATAAATATCACATGCATCCATCACATAAACATGTATTTAATTTGTATGATTTAACATGATTACTTAAAAGAACTTTATATATATATATATATATATATATATATATATATATATAATTAAGAGAAGTATTGGTCTTTCATGGGAGTGTTTGAAGGTTAACCAAAGATAATAAAACATGCATGCACATAGAAACAAAAGAGGAAATTAAAGTTAAAATACATTAAGTAAAAAATCTTCAATTAACTGCATGTTACTAGGAGTGATATAAATATATATTTATATATATAGTCCGTACATATATACAACTATTGAAGGATGATAATCTGTTGTCTTTAATTAGGCACCTTAATAATTAGGTATGATTTGTAACTGTACGTACATGATTTTTTGATCAAACTACTACAACTTTAGTCTTGTCAATTCCTAGGTTTCAAATTAGCATGAAAATGTACTTTTTACCATAGCATGGGAGAGGCTACGGAGTAGTTAGTTAGCTTAGCTACACATATAGGCCCTTAGCTACACATATAGGCCGGGTAGCTGCTTCAACTTGTCCCATTAACACACCACACCTACTGCCGCAGTACTCTCTCTCTCTCTCTCTCTCTCTCTCTCTCTCTCTCTCTCTCTCTCTCTCTATATATATATATATATATATGTTACGAGTGTTTCTACGCGGGCGTACAAGAATTTAAGAATAAAATTAATTTATTTTTGCGAAAAAATTAAACAGTATATTTAATTTATTCAATAAAATAAATTTATTTTATTTTTGGATCTAATTTTTTTATTCAAAATCTGTGTCCGCATAGTTATATTTCATAATTCAAATTAATTAAGACATTGATGGGATGATTAATCCATGGTGAAAATAAGTACTATAAATAGCCAATCCAGTCCAGTCCGCTGTCACATAATATTTACATTAAGACAATATATTTAATTATTTATTAGAGTTATTAACTTACCTAATTAACAAAAGATAATAATTGACATATATACATATATATCATTCACAGCTAGAGCATCTAAATGTTAGTCGTACTCATCCATCAAATGTGTCATTTAATTAGGGTTTATTAATTCAAAATTCTAATAGGGAAACATTTGATATGTGAATGTGATTTGGGAGATTTTGGCCTTTAATTGAAAATTTTGAAGCCACGATATAATTTGAGATGTGGACCATACATTAATTAATGTAAGAGTTGACAATCACATACGTAACGTCCATGGAATGGAAGGGACATGCACATGCACATGCACATGCACAAGCACAAGCACAATGCTTGTTGGGGAGAATAGATCACGTGCCGTGCCACCTAGCTATGCCGGGGGGCCGGATCGGATGAAGATGTCTTACCATCCGACTTAGTATTCAGTTAATCATTTGTCGGAATGTTGGTGGTTGTTCGGCTATATGCAATTTTTATTATCATCATTTTTTCTTTCCATTTTATGGTCGACCACATCCACATTAATTAATTTGAAAGCAATATCATCAACATATATCAGTGCTGATTTCTATTATCTTTAAATAAATAAATAAATGCGGGTATATATATATATATATATATATATATATATATATATATATAGGTTATGATTTAAATAAATTTTGATGTTGCTTAACTAGTTCTTTTTCTGCTCCACATGTATTCTATAGTAATACTAGTTATTTTAGTTTCATGTATAAATATTAAAAAATAATTATTTAATATTATCATTTGATAATTGAATTTTGTGTAAAATTAATTTCATCGATACCACGTTATGGGAAGTGAGAATTACTTGAAAGGTTATAAATTTTAGGGGTAATATAAGAAATAAAGTAAATAATTTATTTTTTATAAAAATACAAACGACAAATAAAATCGAACAATTTCCCCCCCCCCCCCTCCCCTCCCCTCCCCTAAAAAGTAATATCTTTATTTTTTTATATGTACCTTTAGAAAATCTTAAACAACATCGATCGATCATAATTGAATTTTGATTTTTTGTTTTTAAATTTATACTATCTCCCTTCCATAAAAAAATAATCTCACTAGCTTGCAGATTTTGTAAATGATTAAGGATGTATTTTTATGTTTAACCATAAATATAATAAGTTGTAAATATAATCGTGATGAAATGATGATGATATTATAATAACAAACTAATTGAAGATATTGTATATAAAAATGTTATTAGACGACATATAGTTGGAGCTGCATTGCTTTTGAAATTAATAATTTAAAAAGAAATTAAAGTGAGAAAGACGAAATATCTTGTTGGGTCGTGATATTTCTCCTATTAGGCCGAATGGACGTACTATATATTGATTAATCCATTTCGGGTCTTCACTATTGGGTGTTGACATTATTGGATCTAGTCACTTTATTATCTTTGTTAAGTCCTTCTAATATCGGACCAAATCAGTGGGTCGACCCATCATATATTTAAATATCTTGGGTTCTAAACCGGTGATGATGACAAAGATACTACTAATCGATATCTTATATGGCATTAATAAGGATTGGGACGGTTGGCGGTGGTGGATGGAGAGGATGGGATTAATGGATGTCGGGAGGTCGTTGGCACCAGTAAAACAGGTCCCCTGTAGTATATCATAGCAAGAAGGTCTTCACAAAGAGGTACGTTAACGTTTCTCATACACATTCTCATTCATAATCACATACACACAACCGAGAATTATTATCTCTCTCAATACACTAGACATTACATCCTTCATTGTTAACCTTGTGAAACACGTATATCGACTCTCACGCTCGAAAGCTATCCCCCTCGACGGAACAAACCCGCCAAGCTTGTGGTGTTTATCATATTTCTTGTCGTCTTGAGGATCGAGGCGTCTTACGTGATTGGGACGTTGGAGAAGATTCTCGTGTTAACATTCAAGCATTAGAAGGAGGTATTTTTAGTGTTCTTGAGTTATCAATCACAATATTTCCAATTGTTATACATCGGAAGTTATGGCACCAATCGGGGGTTCTCGTTCGAGATCCCACTACAAGCCCTAAAATGGTTGGTCTTTGTTCTTGAAAAAAGCATGATCGTGGCCGAAGGCAAGTAAAAGGCACCCTTTAGAACTCAAACACTTAAAGTGGTCGGTGATGAAGATGGTGGACGCAAACAGATAGAGCTTTGGAGGTTCTCTTGGAGCGGAGCGCGAGGATGTGGTGTCTTGAGCGAGGATGTAATGAAAAGCAGAGCAAGGATGTAGTTGTGCAGATTCTTCGGATTGCCAAGCTGAGGGACAAAGCGTTCAATTATATCCAGTCTGAAAGATGTGGTACGCTTAAAGATGGACAACCGTGAGTTGGAAAGTAGTCTATACACTTTGAGGACATGTCTCAAGGTGATCCTCATGACCAAAGAAGACTAAAGAACCATATTCACGAGCATCCGAAGAGGTACTCATACTATGGTCTTTGATTATGGTCAAGCAAGAGTAGATAAAAACCCAATGACCATTTTCCTAATTGGCCAAGAGGATACTCCACCCTATTGGTCTTCGTGGATTATGGTCAAAGCGAGTAGATGAAGACCCAATGACCGTTTTTCCTAATTGACCGAAGAGGGTATTCCACCCTATTGGTCTTCAGGATTATGGTCGAAGCAGAGTAGATGAAGACTCAACAACCATTTTCCTAATTGATCTAAGAAGGGTATTCCGCCCTATCGGTTTCTGGGATTATGGTCGCAGCAGACGAAGAAACTGATCTAGAGAGCATGCACCTCAGAATACAAATAAGGCATTACATCTCGAAAGTATCCTCACCACCGCCGATGTAGAGTTTCAAAGTAGATCCGAAATCACACTCCCGAGAGTCCACTGAGGGCACACGCCCTGTAGATACTTTTCTTTGGAGATGCCCGTCTAAGGCTGTCAGGTTCAGATTCAGCACACAAAATGCACCCATATTCCTAAGCATCCGAAGAGGGTACCTCATCCTAGAGGTTCTCGGAACTATGGCACAAACAGATGAGGGAGCAATTCAAGAATATATTCACCCGAGAATGCAAAAAAGGCACTCTGCCTTGAGTGTTCTCGCCGCAGCGAAGGACTCGTCACCAAAGCAGATCTATAAGCCGCACTCTTGAAAATCCGAACACTTTGGTAAATATTTCCAAGGTCGGTTGACATTATGGTCCGACAATTCTTTTCTGAACCTGATAATAGTTAAAGAGAAGCCGAGGAGTCTGACAAAGCCGTTGCAGTTCTTCAACAGAAACAGAGCTCGTGGACATTGCATGCAGATGGATATTCTATTTTGGACATCAAGACATGAAAGTTATCGAGGGTCGATCGCAATAACAATTCCACCGCCGATGTATTATCGAAGTCATTACCTGAGATGCTTATAATTTTGATGGCAGATCAGAAGACCGAAAATTTTTAAATAAAAAGGAATTTCCTTTATTTATTATTTTGAAATAGTAAGGGTTGATTTGATTAATGTGGATAGTTAAGGGTTAAATACGCAAATATTTCAAAATAAGCAAGTGGTTATAAAATATTCATTTTTGTGGGGAATATTCGTTTGGTCGTGGAATATTCGTGATCGTTTGGGAATATTAAATGCGTAAGGTGCGACCATGTGTGGGCCCCATAACGAAAAGCGATTGGATGAGGAAAACGACAAAGTTTGGGTGGTTATAAATAACAGGCGTAGTTATTCTGTTAAGACCGTTGGAATACCCGGTGGTTAAAATACTGATGTCTGGCGTGGTTGCAAAGATAGCACACCAGTACGCGGCAAGATTGTTGAATTATTGATCCTCACGTAAGAAGGAACTACTCAATAATTTTCACGGTGAGTTATTGCTCAATATTTTATTTTATTGATTCAATAATTGCTGCGTTGATATTTTATATTATTATTGTTTCAATAATTGTCAACGCACATATTTCCCATTATCGGATCAATAATTCATATTATTTGAATAATATTATTAGATAACATTATTGGCAATGTCTAGAAAGTTACATCTAAGGAGAGGTTTGGTCACCTAATCATGCGCCAAGAAGGAGAGATCCTTATTGGAAAGCCCCCTCTTCACGAGAAGCGCGGCTGTTTGTCATAAATGTGATTACGTAATATTATTTGTGAATAATTAATTATTGATTCATATGATAAGAAAATATTTATTTTATATGAATATAAATGATGGATTTATTTATGTGGTTATTAATGAAGGAATTAATGTTGAGGTGTTTTATCAGTATTTTATCGGATTGGAGGTATTAAAAATCAAATCAGGGGTTTTGAGATATATTGCAGGGGGTTATAATTTTTAATCCAAACCGTTGGATTGTGGTAATTTTTGGGTATGTTATACATATATAAGTTGAGTATATGTCCACAAATTTTGAACCGTTAAAAATGCACGAATGATTTGTTGTGAATTTTAAGAGGTGTCGGATTCTAAATTAGGTTTATAATTGATTTTGGTGGAAAATTCTAGAATTGAGTGGGCCCCACTTGTGGTTGGTGAAAAATGTGCTGAATTTTATTTCAAATGTGGTGGGTGGCAATAGTAGTAAGTAAAAGCCATCGTGTAGAAGGTGGTCAAGTCTGCTTTACGGCTAACATTTTCCTATAAATAGAGGGCTAAGTTAGAATTGAAAATGACACGAAACAAAGTTTTTCTCTTTGTCTCTCTATATTATTGAGCGTATTTTGTGAGTATTTAGATACTTTGAGAGTTCTTTGTCAGATACAAGTTTCATTCAAAGATCACTTCCGACCTTTCTTTCCAAGTCTTGATTCTTTGAGGTAAGGGATGTTATTTTCTTCTCAAATGATATTAATTCTTCAATATCATTATCTTTGAAATATTGGTTGGTACTTTTTATCAAATTTGGAACTTTTTCATGTCTGGGGTTACTATTCATGAGTTCTTATTCACGAGTTACTATTCACGAGTTCTTATTCACTAAAGTACTATTCACGAAGCGTGAAGATGTTTTTTGTGGAATTTCTATCTTTGGGTGTGAGTTACTATTCACGATATCTTGACTTTATTCACGATATCTGACAGACTATTCACGAATACGGCAAGACTATTCAATCGAAAAATGAAAATTTTTCTTTTAAATCTAAAATATCTATTCGGATACTAGTTTTGATTGTATCCATGTTTTGATCATTCTTGAATTTTACACCACTATGATTATTTTTGAGGTATTTTGGACGTGGATAAAACCAAGTACGAATCCTTAATCCTTGTCATTTTGTTTCCTTTGGATTCGTTTCTTTAAAAATATTTTTCATCATCCTCGGTCTTAAATGATGATATTATTGAATATCTTGGCCAGTAGTGCAAAGATGAATGATTTTGAAGAATATCTTTGGGCCATGTAGTGCAAAGATGAATAGGTGTTTAAATGAACACGACCGATCGATGAATATCTTTGGCTGTAGTGCAAAAGATGAACAGTGTTGAGATGAACATGACCGATTGATGAATATCTTTGGCCTTTTAGTGCAAAAAGATGAACAGTGTTGAGATGAACATGACCGATTGATGAATATCTTTGGCCTTTAGTGCAAAGATGAGCAGTGTTGAGATGAACATGACCGATTGATGAATATCTTTGGCACGTAGTACAAAGATGAATATTTGATTTGAGATGAATATTGATTGATGTTACTGAGGATAAAATATTGATGATGGACCTGTTAAATTCATAGATTATAGTAGATTTCATTCTTCACGTAACTCTTCTATGAATTATTATTTCATTGCGAATATTGATCTCGAAACTTGTTGTCTATTGAATTCTATCAGATTTTTCCTCGTTGGAGACTAACGATAATTTGTTGTATATTATCTTAGTCATAACATTCTTATTGGGCTAGTTGAGCTCACCCTTTTCCTTGTTGTTCCATTTTTCTTCTCGTGAGGAGGCGAGAATGTAGCGAAGTCTTAGTCGGGGTATGGAATGAAGGTTCTAGAGAGAGTTGTTTAGTAGTCCTCACCATTATTGTAAAATAATGTATCAATAAATGTGATAAGGATTTATTTGAGTATAAATATTGTCTAGAAGATAATATTTGTATTTAAACTCACAGTTTTATTGTTGTGATAATAAAGTTGTAGTTGTTTCTGTACCATGTATTTGGCGACTCAGAATGGGTTGGATGGAATGGACCTATTTTGGGGTTGTCACACAGATGGCGTCTTTCCTTCGGATCAAATGCTGGCAAAGTATACCAAATGCAAGAGTGTCAATTTTGCTCTCATTGATGAGAATCTTTATCTAAGGACCTTTTTCGTCATCATTGCTCAAACATTTGGTTCCATCCGAAGTAGAGTATGTTCTTCGGGAAGTTCACAAAGACATCTGTGGCGATCATTTGACCCGAAGTTGTTGGCCTACAAAACACTTCGGCAGGGATATTCATGAAAGAACCAGGGAGTCTGCACAGACAGATTTCGGTGACTCATCCACATTCACTTTTTCACAATTGATCCTGGTCCTATTTGTCCTAAGGTCACAATGGTGTAAGGAGGTATGGTAGGACTCATTTGGCCATTCGATGGCAAATTTCACTTATCGTTTCTACCCCGAGTGGTAGATAAAGGTCCTTATGATCCTATATTGATTTTACCAAGGGTGGTAAGTCAATGGTCACTATTGATGTGACGCCCCCAAAATTAGGTATACGTCACCCATCTTGGGTCACCACATACATAGTACATAAATTCAAATACAACTTACTAATATAACTGTCGTGTACAATACGACATAAACCGCGAGTTTGAATACAAATATTGTCTACTAGATATTATACAAACTCAAAAGGAGTCCTCATTACAACTATTATCACACTATTTCACGCGAATAGTGAGGACTACTAATGCTATCATCCGGACCATTACTCCGCTCCCCGACTCGTCCAAATTTATGTTCTCATTTCCTGAAGAGAACAATAAAAGAAAGGATGAGCTCAACTAGCCCAGTAAGAAATATTATGACTAAGATAATGCAGAATAAATTATCATTAGCCTTCAACAGTGTTAAACTGATAAAATACAATAGACAACCGCTTTAACTGCAATGAATATGTAATCCATTAAAAGAGTCAAGTAGAAAATAAAGTCTACTATCTTTTAGGTTTTAAAAGGTTTTCATAAATTTTTATCATTAAGACTCAGTTTAAAGAATAAACCACAATATCTAATCATCCCTGTACCACGGTCAAGGATTTTCATCAAATTATCAATGGTCATGACTATACCGAATCACCCCTGGTCATAATCATACCAAAACTATCCATCATCGCATTACGTGCCACCGAGGACTTTTATCACATCATTTATAACAAGCCGTGATTATACTTAAGAATGATCCTTGGCCATAATCATACTAAGTTCATCTACGCACGTAAGCCAAAGATAACATAATATATCATGAGGATGATGACAATGACATAATAATTCAATAAAACAAGTTCAAGAATTATTTTATCAGAATTAATAACGCCCAAATTGTCAACAAGATCTTTGTTTTTGTAGAGTAAAATTCAAGAATGATCGGAAGAATATTTCCATGAAAAGATCTTTGGATGAAACGCAAATATCAAGGTTATTCTACTAATTTCATGGAGTATAGAAGTCAAAGTTTTAACCAACTGGGTATAATAAAGAATGGAATAACAAAAGAAATCACCATGCATGCGTAGATTGCGCCATAGATGAGTTATTCCAACAGAATAATAATAACGGAACCGTGTCGGTGAAATTCACACGCAAGCGGGATGTTCCAATAGAATAATAAAGATGGAACCGGATCCTGTAAAACACACGCAGATAGGATATTCCAACAGAATAATAAAGACGGAACCGGGAGGTGTAAAAAACACATGCATGTGATGTTCCAACAGAATAATAAAGAGCGGAACCAGTCCCAGTATAAAACACATGCATGAGGATGTTCCAACGAGAATAATAATAAAGATTTTAACCAGTCCTGTAAAACACATGCACGAGGATGTTCCAATGAATAATAGAAGAATGTCACCAAGTATAGGGTAAACCACATTATCAAAAGTTATTCCAATGTAATAATAAGCAATGGAATAACAACAGTTCTCTTCATGAATAAGAAAGAATAACACCCCTTACGAGTACAACAAATAATATTCCCTACCTTAGAAAAAAGCGACTATTGGCAAGGTGAAGTAGCGAATACTTTTCTTCTTTTCTCTATAGTTTCTCTCTCTCAGAGTTTCAAAGAATTCGTGAAAAATAATGAAGCACTAGGCCTCTATTTATAGAAGATTTCTAGCTTAGCATGTGGCGACCCCAAAATAGGTCCATTCCATCTAACCCATTCGAAAAGCCAGAATACACGGTATGCGAAACAACTACAACTTTATTATCACAACAATAAAAGCTGTGAGTTTAAATACAAATATTATCTTACAGACAATATTTATACTCAAATAAATCCTCATCACATTTATTGATACATTATTTTACAATAATGGTGAGGACTACTAAACAACTCTCTCTAGAACCTTCATTCCATACCCCGACTAGTACTCATTTACATTCTCGCCTCCCGAGAAGAAAAATGGAACAACAAGGAAAAGGGTGAGCTCAACTAGCCCAAGAAAGAATGTTATGACTAAGATAATATACAACAAATTATCGTTAGTCTCAACAGAAAAAAAAATCGATAGAATACAATGCATACAACAAGTTTCGGATCAATATTCGCAATGAAATAATAATTCATGTAAGAGTTACGTAGAGAATGAAATCTACTATAATCTATGAATTTAACAAATCCATCATCAATATTTTATCCCCGTAACATCAATCAATATTCATCTCAAATCAAATATTCATCTTTTGCACTACTGTGCCAAAGATATTCATCAATCGGTCATGTTCATCTCAACACTGCTCATCTTTGCACTAAAGGCCAAAGATATTCATCAATCGGTCATGTTCATCTCAACACTGCTCATCTTTGCACTAAAGGCCAAAGATATTCATCAATCGGTCATGTTCATCTCAACACTGCTCATCTTTGCACATGTGCCAAAGATATTCATCGATCGGTCATGTTCATTTAAACACTGCTCATCTTTGCACTACTGTGCCAAAGATATTCTTCAGAAATCATTCATCTGCACTACTCTGAGTCAAAGATATTCAATAATATCATCATTTAAGACCGAGGATGATGAAAATATTTTAAAAAAACGAATCCGGTGAAACAAAATGACAAGGATTAAGGATTCAGTACTTGGTTTTATCCGTCAAAAATACCTCAAAAATAATCATAGTGGTGTAAAATTCAAGAATGATCAAAACATGGATACAATCAAAGCTAGTATCCGAATAGATATTTTAGATTTAAAAGAAAAATTTTCATTTTTCTATTGAATAGTCTTAGCCGTGATTCGTGAATAAGGTCAGATATCGTGAATAGTCTCAGATACGTGAATAAGAACTCTGACACCCAAAGATAGAAATTCCACAAAAACATCTTCACGCTTCATTTAATGAATAGTAACTCGTGAATAGTAACTCGTGAATAAGTAACTCAGAATAGTAACCCGAGCATGAAAAAAGTTCCAAATTTGATAAAAAGTACCAACCAATATTTCAAAGATAATGATATTGAAGAATTAATATCATTTGAGAAGAAAATAACATCCCTTACCTCAAAGAATCAAGATTCTTGGAAGGAAAGGCTCAAGTGATCTTTGAATGAAACTCAGATCAATAAAGAACTCTCAAAGTATCTAAATACTCACAAAATACGCCAATAATATAGAGAGAAAGAGAGAAAACTTTGTTTCGGTGTGATTTTCAATTCTAACTTAGCCCTCTATTTATAGGAAAATGTTAATTACCAAAGCAGACTTGACTGCTTTACGATGGCTTTTACCTGCTACTATTGCCACCACCACATTTGAAATAAAATTCAGCACATTTCTTCACCAACCACAAGTGGGGCCCACTCAATTCTAGAATTTTCCACCAAAATCAATTATAAACCTAATTTCCGAATCCGACACCTCTTAAAATTCACAACAAATCATTCGTGCATTTTTAACGGTTCAAAATTTGTGGACATATACTCAACTTATGTATGTATAACATACCCAAAATTACCACAATCCAACGGTCGGATTAAAAATAATAACCCCCATGAATATATCTCAAAACCCCGATTTAATTTTTAATACCTCCAATCAGATAAAATATCGATAAAACACCTCAACATTAATTCCTTCATTAATAACCACATAAATAAATCCATCATTTATATTCATATAAAATAAATATTTCCTTATCATATGAATCAATAATTAATTATTCACAAATAATATTACGAGAATCACAATTATGAAGTGTAGTTGTGAAAAGAGGGCTTTCAATAAGGATCTCTCATCGGCGCCGCAATTAGGTGACCAAACCTCTCCTAGAGACGTAACTTTCTAGACATTGCCAATAATGTTATCTAATAATATTATTCAAATAATATGAATTATTGATCCGATAATGGGAAATATCATGCGTTGACAATTATTGAAACAATAATAATATAAAATATCAACGCAAAGAATTGTTGAATCAATAAAATAAAATATTGAGCGATAAAGAATTACTTGTGAAAATTATTGAGTAAGTGCCTTCACGTAAGGATCAATAATTAAACAATATCATGCAATACCGGTGCTTCTTGTCGCAACCACGCCAGACATCAGTATTTTAACCACCGGGTATTCCAACAAATCTTAATGCAGAATAACTACGCCGTTATTTATAACCACCCAAACTTTGTCGCTTTCCTCATCCAATCGCTTTCGTTATGGGGCCCACACATGGTCGCAAGGTCATGCATTTAATATTCCCGACAAGATTTAATATTCCACGACCAAACGAATATTCCCAGACGTAAATGAATATTTTATAACCACTTGCTTATTTTGAAATATTTGCGTATTTAACCCTTAACTATCCACATTAATCAAATCAACCCTTACTATTTCAAAATAATAAATAAAGGAAATTCCTTTTATTTAAAAAAATTTCGGTCTTACAACCTCCCCTCCTTATGAAATTTCGTCCTCGAAAATCGACGACGATACTGGTATTTTGAAAAGGTAAAGATACCTCGCTTTCATTTTTGTTTCCAACTCCCGTGTCATTTCCTCAATAAAGCATGGTTTCTCCACAAAACTTTAACTTATGGTATAACCTCAGATACATAGGTCATGTTCTTTCTCTCAACAAAATCTTGACAGTACCTCCTCGACGTTAAGTCTTAACTATCTCAAATGGGTTCTAACTCAATGACGTGTTTCGGGTCGTCCACATATTTACGTAACATCGATACGTGAAAAATGTTATGAACAAAGCGTTATATGTAACAACCCCAAAATTGGTCCATTCCATCCAACCTATTACGAGTCGTTAAATACATAGATGCGAAATAACTACAACTTTATTACAACAATTGTGTCATGCAAAATACAACAACACATATCTTTGTGAGTTTGGATACCAATATATACCAAATGTAACTCTGGACACCAACTTGGATAACACGTCACCATGACACCTTACATAAAGGTACAATCAAAAAGCTGTTTTAGAAATTAGAATCTTTGGGAAGTGCTCAAGAAACCTTCGTATACATGGGAGGCCATGCTTTTAGGTTATGGTAGATATCATATGGCCACGTAATTATCCTTGGTTAACCCAATAAACCCCAAAGAAAAGCGAAGATTACTATCATATTCTTCCCAATGGTGAGTCTTCTCTTGACATATCATTATCTCCACTCATCTCTAATTGGGTATTATACTCCAAACAAACACCAAGATTATATAGGTAGTGCTTGTAAATATACAGCAAGTGGATGAGCACAACCATGTCTTATGATAACACGAGGTTGTATGTCATTAGACATCTTGTATGATAGTGACAAAACACCATTCCAAGTTAAATTCACCTCACCCTCAACATCTATAGACCACCACTCTATTCCCTCACTATCCCCCCGCTCACCCGGCTACACTTTTATTACGAAAGGAATTGTGAAACAAAAGGGTGAGCTGACAACTAGCTCGATAAAAGAATATTATGACTAAAGATAAATAAATTATCAATAGTCTTCATCAAGAATAAATCGAGATTTAGAACATATGGTAGATGATAAAACTTTTCAACCATAGTTAAATGTGAATGAAGCGATCCATTAGAAGAGTCAAATAGACTATAAAAAGTCTATTGTCTTCTCCATGTTAAAATCCACCAACAATGTTTTATCCTGTAACATCAATCAACAATTCTCGCCCACAATCACGTGTATAACTCATAATCGTAATTGTAGTTCTAAATTCCTTTCCTCATCCAAGACAAAGATAATTTTCATCACTTGTCTTTACTCGAAACATCAAAGATCATGGTTATACCAAATCACAGTTCACATTCATAATCATACTAATAAATTCATCTTTGCCCCACGGGCCAAAGATATTCATCAACAGATTCATCTTTACACTACAAAGTAAAGATATTCAACAACGGGTCATCTTTGCATTACAAGCCAAAGATATTCATCAATAATTCATCTTTGCACTACGTTAAAGATATTCAACAACAGTCATCTTTGCATTTACGAGCAAAAGATATTCATCAATAATTCATCTTTTGCACTACAATTTAAGATATTCATCAACAAGTCATCTTTGCACTACGAGCAAAAGATATTCATCAATAATTCATCTTTGCCACTATGGCTAAGATATTCATCAACAAGTCATCTTTTGCACTACGAAAGCAAAAGATATTCATCAATAATTCATCTTTGCACTCTTGGCTAAAATATTCATCAACAAGTCATCTTTGCACTACGAGCAAAAAGATATTCATCAATAATTCATCTTTGCACTCTTGGCTAAAGATATTCATCGATTAGTCATGTTCATTTAAACACTGTTCATCTTTTACTCTGTGCCAAAGATATTCTTGAAATCATTCATCTTTGCATTGGTTTTATCCACGTCCAAAAATACCTCAAAAATAATCATAGTGGTGTAAAAATTCATGAATGATCAAAACACATGGATACAATCAAAGCTAGTATCCGAATAGATATTTTAGGCGAAAATAAAAATTTTCATTTTTAGGTGAATAGTCCGTGATTCGTGAATAGTGTCAGATATCGTGAATAGGCCGATATCGTGAATAAGTAACTCGACACCAAAAGATAGAAATTCCACAAAAAATATTTTCACGCTTCATGAATAGTACTCGTGAATAGTAACTTCGTGAATAAGAACTCATGAATAGTAACTCGTGAATAGTAACTCATGAATAGTAACCCGACATGAAAAAGTTCCAAATTTGATAAAAACTTAAGATCAACATTTCAAAGATAATGATATTGAAGAAATAATATCATTACAAAAAAATAATATTCCTTACTATCCCTTACCTCAAAAGAAAAAAGACTTCCGACGGGATATCGGATGTATGATTTGAAGGAAACTTCTGCATCGATGAATATCAACTCACCAAGTATCTAAATACTCACAAATTACACTCAATAATCTAGAGAGAGAGAGAAAACTTTGTTTACGGTGTGATTTTCAATTCTAACTTAGCCTCTATTTATAGGAAAATGTTAAAGACGGCTTGAAGCAGACTTAACCTCGCAACACCGATGGCTTTACGCTACTATTCCCACCCACCACATTTGAAATAAAATTCAGCACATTTCTTCACCAACACAAGTGGGGCCCACTCAATTCTAGAATTTTCCACCAAAATCAATTATAAACCTAATTTCCGAATCAGTCACCTCTTAAAATTCATAACAAATCATTCGTTCATTTTAACGGTTCAAAATTTGTGGACATATACTCAACTTATGTATGTATAACATATCCAAAAATTACAACGATCCAACGGTCGGATCAAAATTTATAACTCACGCAATATAGTGAAGAACAACGATTTTTCGGACTATTAGTCCTTGGACCGATTTCATTCAAAATTTCACCACGAAATATCTACAAAGAATTTTTGGGTGATTCAAATTTCTACTGATTTAGCTTACTTCTAGGGCTTTCTTTTGATATATGGCTCATCTCTTAACTCATTTATACATTAAAGAGTTATGGATTTTACAAAATCAAGTAATAAACTAATTTTTCTGAAAATCCCATATTTTGTTCTCCATTTCGACAAATACTGATAAAACACCTCATCATTAATTCCTTCACTTATAACCACATAAATAAATCCATCATTTATATCCACATCAAATAAATATTTTCTTATCATATGAATCAATAATTAATTATTCACAAATAATATTACGAATCACATTTTACAAATGACCGGTAGTCCTCAGGAAGAGGGGCTTTCCAATAAGAATTTCTCCTTACTGGCGCGCAATTAGGTGACCAAACCTCTCCTTAGACAGAACTTTCTAGACATTGCCAATAGTGCTATCTAATAATATTATTCAAATAATATGAATTATTGATCGATAATGAGAAATATTGTGCAGTGATAATTATTGAACAACAATAATAAAATATCAACACCAGCAATTTTTAATTAATAAAAAAAAATATTGAACCGTAATTTACTGTAACAATTATTGAGTAGTGCCTTCTCACGTAAGAATCAATAATTGAAAAAAAAATCTTGTCTTAATCACAGTGTCTTCTTTGTCTTGACAACGCGTATTACTTTACTTTTACCAAGGGTATTTTCTAACGATTGTTAGCGGTAACAACTACGCCGTTATTTTTAACCAACTTATATTTGTCGTTTTCTTCATCCAATCGCTTTCGTTATGGGGCCCACACATGGCTGCTTGTAAATAAGTAAATACGAATATTCTGACGCTGAAAAGAATATTCCACGACCAAACGAATATTCCCCGACAATAATGAATACTTTATACCCCCTTGTTTATTTTGAAAAAAAATTTCATATATCACCCTTAACTTTAACTTTTATCAATTTAACTAATTACTGAATAGAAAAATTGAATACTTTTATTTCATAAAATTAGGGTCTTACATCATACTTGGTGGTAAAAGCGAGTCTATAGGCCACGATTTCTATTCGATCGAGAATTTCAAATGGATTAATAAATCGAAGGTTTGAGCTTTCCTCACCTCACCGATTCTCGCTTTTAAAATAACAACTTCGCACCTCCTTCTTCAAATTCATCATCTCCGGTGTGTAGCTTCAAGCGCGACTTTAACTTTATCGATTAAAAGTCGATTATACTCGTATATCATCACGCACATTATATCATCACGTGGGTACCTAGAGTTTTCATTTCCATCTCTATTATTTGTATATTATATGAAATTAGTCTTTGTGACATCATCTACTCGTGCTTGTATCACGATCTTCTACTCAACACGTCGGCTACCACGTTCGCTTTTCCGAGGATGGCATCGTCGAACATGTCTTTGAAATGAGTCTCCTCTTGAGTTCTTCAAGCTCTTCCCACATTCATTGCTCCATTCGAATTTTGTATCTCTACGAGTTAGCTACGTTAATGGAATAGCGATTCGAGAATATCCTTCAACGAATCTCGATAATAACCAACTAAGCCTGAAAACTACGTATTTCGATTCTCGACTTAGGTTGTTCTCAATTGTGACTCATATCCAATCCTTGGATAAAGACGTCACAATGACACCTATTAGTTTCTTATCGCATGCGAATATGGCGTCCCCTACTGAGAGAGTTCGCAGGTGAATTCCACAAAGGAAGTCACAAGATAAAGGCTCATGTACCAAATTCTATAGTTGAATTTTTAACTCACAAGTTCAATAGGAGCCATTCGATATGAGATTTTAGAAATGAGTTTTGTACCCAGGTTCAAAGTCGATACAAAATTTAATATCGGTCTTTGGGAGTAAGCCGATAAATTCTTGAAATCGTCGGGAAAAATCAATAACAACAAGAATATTATTCAAATCGGCGTGTCTTTATTCAAATCCATAACATGGACTAAGAAAACTTGACATCCGTAATAAGCGAATGACTTCATGGCTTGATATGAAAATGTTTGATTACAATGGTTTGAATGCTTGAATTGAATAACGGAGTTGCTTAGGAGTATGAAAACTAACAACCTTACAAAAGCAATCAATTTGGCATGATGAGTAGTTAACCTTAAAATCACATCAAAAGCAAATATCTCTATAGAAATAAGGTTAACGGTAATGTGATAGTGCCAACTGAATCAAACAAGATTTCTAAACAACAGATGTAATGAAAGTTTCTCTAAGCAGATTCTCCATAAATAGGTCAAAGTCTAATTTCTCCGTAGTCAAGTTCAAGCGTTGAGCGCTAAAGCAAGAGAGATAAAAGAATGGGTAGAAGCCCAGATATCTAGTAAGGTATAAACTTCATGAGAATTTATAATTAACTAACCCGTCTTAACCGTTCGGGTTCCTCGTATTTTGATGGAAGTCACGACAAAGCGCTCTTCCGAGAATCGTTGACTTTGACTTTTACAGGACATCCTTTTGAGTCACCATTCCGTTGAATTTGGGTTTCGATATCGTCTAATCTCGGCGATATGTCCTTCTTTTCCACAATTATAGCATACCTTAAAGCTGTTGTGGGCGGTTTGAGGTGATATGTCCCTCTTTCCGCATTTGTAACATATCGACCGATGGTCTTTCTCCTCCTTGAACCGGTTGCCCTTTGGCGCCAGCGTCTTCAGCGTACGGTCGTTGTTGAATCTCCTCTTTTTAAAATTTCCTCCCAACTCGCTTCTTCTATTTTCATGGCTACGATTACCACGAGTAGTTCTGCCTTTGTCCGTATTCTTCTTTCTCCACTTTGGTTATCGTTATTACGATGATTGCTTATCTTTGGTATGATCCTGGTTATGGTCCTCGGTTGAGCGTACTTTCGTTATCTCGCTCTAACAAATGAGCCACATTACTAACATCTCGAATAGAGAGAAAATTTATGAGAAATGAGATCTTGGCGTATCTTGGGGTTTCAAACCTCTCGAAACATCCGCGTCATCGTTCCTCATTCTCCACCAAATGAGGTGCAAACACGGATAACTCATGAACTTCGCCTCGTCTTTGGGACAAATCGTGTTATTACTGCTCGATCTAATAAACTCCACTTTCCTACGTATAGCGAATACTTTCGGGGAAGTACTTGTCATTGAACTGCTTCTGAAATGTCTCTCCATGACGTCTTTGAGTCTTGTTGAATGGGTATGCTTCATGATTCCCACCGATGAATCCGCCTCGCCACGGAACATAAAAGTAGCGAATGGAACTTTATGTTCTCCGTGCAGTGCATCAAGACATCGAATATCTTGGTAATTTGCTTGACCCATGTTTCGCCATGATCGGATCGGCTTTCCCTGAATGCTGGTGGTCCCGACTCTTTCAAGGCGCTGCATTTGTGACCACCGTGAATCGCTATCATCTCCTCTCGTATTTTGAACACGAGTCTCCTCGTCGATTTTTTGCGTGAGCGCAAAAACTTCTAAACATCCCTCGTTCATCATCGCTCGATTGGTGTTATTCACGGGGAGGTACATTGCCACGACTGTTGCACGTTCTCCTCGTTGTTAAGTCTGAGCATCTCCACGGTCTCATTTTCACCACTATTAATATTCTCGATTCGACATTCTCAATTCTTTGTCTATAAAACAAGGGTTAATTAAGGAAATCAATCACATAATATCCCTATATCTTGACCAACTAACAAATAAGCTTAGGTAGGACACCTTTAGCGAAGGATTTACTCATCTCTCCCCTCCTAGTTCTATTCCCGATCTCCGCCGGAGATCATATCCTAAGCTCGATACCATTTGTGGCGACCCCAAAATAGGTCCATTCCATCCAACCCATTACGAGTCGCCAAATACATGGTACGAAACAACTACAACTTTATTATCACAACAATAAAGCGTGAGTTTAAATACAAATATTATCTTCAGACAATATTTATACTCAAATAAATCCTCATCACATTTATTGATACATTATTTTACAATAATGGTGAGGACTACTAAACAACTCTCTCTAGAACCTTCATTCCATACCCCAACTAGTACTCATTACATTCTCGCCTCACGAGAAGAAAAATGGAACAACAAGGAAAGGGTGAGCTCAACTAGCCCAAAGTAAAGAATGTTATGACTAAGATAATATACAACAAATTATCGTTAGTCTCCAACGAGGAAAAAATCGATAGAATACAACAGACAACAAGTTTCGGATCAATATTCGCGTGAAATAATAATTCATAGAAGAGTTACGTAAAGAATGAAATCTACTATAATCTATGAATTTAACGGTCCATCATCAATATTTTATCACGTAACATCAATCGATATTCATCTCAAATCAAATATTCATCTTTTTACTATGGGCCAAAGATATTCATCAATCGGTCGTGTTCATCTCAACACACATTCATCTTTGCACTAAAGGCCAAAGATATTCATCAATCGGTCATATTCATCTCAACACTGTTCATCTTTGCACTAAAGGCCAAAGATATTCATCAATCGGTCGTATTCATCTCAACACTGTTCATCTTTGCACTACGGGCCAAAGATATTCATCGATCGGTCGTGTTTATTTAAACACTGTTCATCTTTGCACTACAGCCAAAGATATTCTTGAAATCATTCATCTTTGCACTCTGGGCCAAAGATATTCAATAATATCATCATTTAAGGCGAGGATGATGAAAAATATTTTTAAAAAGCGAATCCGATTGAAACAAAATGACAAGGATTAAGGATTCGTACTTGGTTTTATCCACGTCCAAAAATACCTCAAAAATAATCATAGTGGTGTAAAATTCAAGAATGATCAAATCATGGATACAATGAAAGCTAGTATCCGAATAGATATTTTAGACGAAAAGAAAAATTTTCATTTTTCGATTGAATAGTCTTGAAGTGATTCGTGAATAGTGTCGTAGTATCGTGAATAGTCTGTAGAGTATCGTGAATAGTAACTCAGACACCCAAAGATAGAAATTCCACAAAAAACATCTTCACGCTTTAATGAATAGTAACTTCGTGAATAGTAACTCGTGAATAGTAACTTCGTGAATAGTAACTCATGAATAGTAACCCCGACATGAAAAAGTTCCAAATTTGATAAAAAGTACCAACCAATATTTCAAAGATAATGATATTGAAGAATTAATATCATTTGAGAAGAAAATAACATCCCTTACCTCAAAGAATCGAGTACGGAAGGAAAGGTCGGAAGTGATCTTTGAATGAAACTTATCTTTGAACAACAACTCTCAAAGTATCTAAATACTCACAAAATACGCTCGATAATATAGAGAGAAGAGAAAACTTTGTTTACGGTGTGATTTTCAATTCTAACTTAGCCCTCTATTTATAGGAAAATGTTAGCCGTACCAAGCAGACTTGACTGCTTACTTTGATGGCTTTACTGCTACTATTGCCACCCACCACATTTGAAATAAAATTCAGCACATTTCTTCACCAACCACAAGTGGGGCCCACTCAATTCTAGAATTTTCCACCAAAATCAATTATAAACCTAATTTTTAGAATCGACACCTCTTAAAATTCACAACAAATCATTCGTACATTTTAACGGTTCAAAATTTGTGGACATATACTCAACTTATGTATGTATAACATACCCAAAAATTACCACAATCCAAGCGGTCGGATTAAAAAATAATAACCCCATAATATATCTCAAAACCCACGATTTAATTTTTAATACCTCCGATCAGATAAAATCTTGATAAAACACCTCAACATTAATTCCTTCATTAATAACCACATAAATAAATCCATCATTTATATTTATATAAAATAAATATTTCCTTATCATATGAATCGATAATTAATTATTCACAAATAATATTACGAATCACAATTATGATAAACCAGTAGTTGTGAGGAGAGGGGCTTTCAATAAGGATCTCTCCTTCTTGGTGGCCTTGATTAGGTGACCAAACCTCTCCTTAGGCGAACTTTCTAGACATTGCCAATAATGTTATCTAATAATATTATTCAAATAATATGAATTATTGATGCGATAATGGGAAATACATGCGGTGACAATTATTGAAACAATAATAATATAAAATATCAATATGACAATTATTGAATCGATAAAATAAAATATTGAGCGATAGCTCTTGTGAAAATTATTGAGTAGTGCCTTGCTACGTAAGGATCAATAATTAAACAATCTTGCATGCGATAATCGTGTCTTCTTTATGCAACCACGCAGCATTATTCGTATTTTAACCATAGGGTATTCAATGATCTTACTTGAAACAACTACTGTAATTATTTATAACCACCCAAACTTTGTCGTTTTCCTCATCCAATCGCTTTCAGTTATGGGGCCCACACATGGCACTTGGCGCATCAAATACGAATTCCCCACAAGCGATTGAATATTCCACGACCAAACGAATATTCCAAGCGAAATGAATATTTTATAACCACTGCTTATTTTGAAATATTTGCGTATTTAACCTTAACTATCCACATTAATCAAATCAACCCTTACTATTTCAAAATAATAAATAAAGGAAATTCCTTTTATTTAAAAAAAATTTGAGGGTCTTCATACTTTTGCCGTGTGAAAAGGCAAGTGGCTTGACGATTTGGTGATGTGAAGCAACAAGTGGTTCGACTTTTGTAATGTGAAACGACAAGTGGTTCGGCGCTTTGGTAAAGGTAATTACTATTGACGAAGGTAATTACTATTCACAAAGGTAATTACTATTGACGAAGGTAATTACTATCGATTGAAGATAATTACTATTCACAAAGGTAATTACTATTGACAAAGGTAATTGTGAAGGTAATTACTATCGATGAAGAGACTCTTAGATGATGACATATGGGCCCCCATAAAATAATCAAACTTACCACAAATGACTCATAATGAGACTCTTTATATACATCAAGGATTGAATAAATATTACCACAAATCATTTTATTTTTAATCAACACATATTTAATCTTTCAACAATTATTAATCATTTATAACTTGTCGTCTCAATTATTGATTTAATACTATAACATATTATACAGATGATGTAACAACCCCAAAATTGGTCCATTCCATCCAACCTATTCTGAGTCGTTAAATACATGGTACAGAAATAACTACAACTTTATTACAACAATTGTCATGCAAAATCAACAACACATATCGTTGTGAGTTTGGATACCAATATATACCAAATGTAACTCTGGACACCAACTTGGATAACACGTCACCATGACACCTTACATAAAGGTACACGATCAAAAACCTGTTTTAGAAATTAGAATCTTTGGGAAGTGCTCAAGAAACCTTCCGTATATGCATGGAGGCCATGCTTTTAGGTTATGGTAGATATCATATGGCCACGAAATTATCCTTGGTTAACCCAATAAACCCCAAAGAAAAAGCGAGAAGATTACTATCATATTCTTCCCAATGGTGAGTCTTCTCTTGACATATCATTATCTCCACTGTCTCTAATTGGGTATTATACTCCAAACAAACACCAAGATTATATAGGTAGTGCTTGTAAATATACTCGGCAAGTGGATGAGCCTGACCGTGTCTTATGATAACACGAGGTTGTATGTCATTAGACATCTTGTATGATAGTGACAAAACACCATTCCAAGTTAAATTCACCTCACCCTCAACATCTATAGACCACCACTCTATTCCTCACTATCCCCCATCACCCGACTACACTTTTATTACACGAAAGGAATTGTGAAACAAAAGGGTGAGCCACAACTAGCTCGATAAAGAATATTATGACTAAAGATAAATAAATTATCAATAGTCTTCATCGATAATAAATCGAGATTTAGAACATATGGTAGATGATAAAACTTTTCAACCATAGTTGCGTGGAATGAAGCAATCCATTAGAAGAGTCGAATAGACTATAAAGTTCATTGTCTTCTCCATGTTAAAAATCCACCAACAATGTTTTATCCTGTAACATCAATCAACAATTCACATCCGCGACAATCGTGTATAACTTCATAATCGTAATTGTAGTTCTAAATTCCTTTCCTCATCCAAGACAAAGATATAATTTCATCACTTGTCATTTACGAAACATCAAAGATCATGGTTATACCAAATCACAGTTCCCATTCATAATCATACTAATAAATTCATCTTTGCCCCCACGGGCGAAGATATTCATCAACGATTCATCTTTTACTCTACAAATTTAAAGATATTCAACAACGGGTCATCTTTGCATTACAAGCCAAAGATATTCATCAATAATTCATCTTTGCACTCAAATTTAAAGATATTCAACAACGAAGTCATCTTTGCATTCTGAGCAAAAGATATTCATCAATAATTCATCATTTTACTCTACAAGGCTAAGATATTCATCAACAAGTCATCTTGCACTACTGAGCAAAAGATATTCATCAATAATTCATCTTTTGACTTCTGAGCTAAGATATTCATCAACAAGTCATCTTTTGCACACTACGAGCAAAAGATATTCATCAATAATTCATCTTTGCACACTCTTGGCTAAAATATTCATCAACAAGTCATCTTTGCACTCTGACGAAAGCAAAAGATATTCATCGATAATTCATCTTTGCCTTCTTGGTAAAGATATTCATCGATTAGTCATGTTCATTTAAACACACATTCATCTTTTGCACTTCTGGGCCAAAGATATTCTTGAGAAATCATTCATCTTTGCATTGGTTTTATCCACGTCAAAAATACCTCAAAAATAATCATAGTGGTGTAAAATTCAAGAATGATCAAAAACATGGATACAATCAAAGCTAGTATCCGAATAGATATTTTAGGCGAAAATAAAAATTTTCATTTTTAAATTGAATAATGTCATGATTCGTGAATAGTCAGAGTATCGTGAATAGTCTTCAGTATCGTGAATAGTAACTCTCAAACACCAAAAGATAGAAATTCCACAAAAAAAATATTTTCACGCTTCATGAATAGTACTCGTGAATAGTAACTCGTGAATAGTAACTCATGAATAGTAACTTCGTGAATAGTAACTCATGAATAGTAACCCAGACATGAAAAAGTTCCAAATTTGATAAAAACTTAAGATCAACATTTCAAACGTAATGATATTGAAGAAATAATATCATTACTGAAAAAAATAATATTCCTTACTATCCCTTACCTCAAAAGAAAAGGAAGACTTGACGGGATATCGGATATGATTTGAAGGAAACTTGCAGCGATGAATATCAACTCACCAAGTATCTAAATACTCACAAATTACACTCGATAATCTAGAGAGAAAAGAGAAAACTTTGTTTACGGTGTGATTTTCAATTCTAACTTAGCCTCTATTTATAGGAAAATGTTAGCCATCACAAAGCGGACTTAACACTGCAACTTTGATGGCTTTACCGCTACTATTCCACCACCACATTTGAAATAAAATTCAGCACATTTCTTCACCAACCACAAGTGGGCCCACTCAATTCTAGAATTTTCCACAAAATCAATTATAAACCTAATTTAAGAATCAGTCACCTCTTAAAATTCATAACAAATCATTCGTTCATTTTAACGGTTCAAAATTTGTGGACATATACTTAACTTATGTATGTATAAAATATCCAAAAATTACAACGATCAACGGTCGGATCAAAATTTATAACTCACATAATATAGGTGAAGAACAACGATTTTTTGGACTATTAGTCCTTGGACGAGTTTCATTCAAAATTTCACCACGAAATATCTACAAAAAATTTTTTGGGTGATTCAAATTTCTCTGATTAGCTTACTTCTAGGGCTTTCTTTTGATATATGGCTCATCTCTTAACTCATTATACACAAAGAGTTATGGATTTTACAAAATCAAGTAATAAACTAATTTTTACGAAAATCCCATATTTTGTTCTCCATTTCGACAAATCTTGATAAAACACCTCATCATTAATTCCTTCACTTATAACCACATAAATAAATCCATCATTTATATCCACATCAAATAAATATTTTCTTATCATATGAATCAATAATTAATTATTCACAAATAATATTACGAATCACATTTATGACAACCGGTAGTTCGAGGAAAGAGGGGGCTTTCAATAAAATTTCTCTCTTCTTGGCATGATTAGGTGACCAAACCTCTCCTTAGGCAGAACTTTCTAGACATTGCCAATAGTGCTATCTAATAATATTATTCAAATAATATGAATTATTGATCGATAATGAGAAATCATGCGGTGATAATTATTGAACAATGATAATAATAAAATATCAACACAAACAATTATTGAATCGATAAAATAAAATATTGAGCGGTAATTCTTGTAACAATTATTGAGTAGTGCCTTCTCACGTAAGAATCAATAATTGAAAAAATCTTGTGCAATCAGGTGTCTTCTTTGTCTGCAACAATAGCGTATTACTTTACTTTACCAAATAGAATTATTCTAACGAGTGTTACTTGTAACAACTACTGAGTTATTTTTAACCAACTTATATTTGTCGTTTTCTTCATCCAATCGCTTTTTCGTTATGGGGCCCATACATGATCATACTGGTCGTAAATACGAATATTCCCCAAGCGGAAAGAATATTCCACGACCAAACAAATATTCCCAAACGATAATGAATACTTTATACCCCCTTGTTTATTTTGAAAAAAATTTCATATATCACCCTTAACTTTAACTTTTATCAATTTAACTAATTCTTTGAATAGAAAAATTGAATACTTTTATTTCATAAAATTCGGGGTCTTACTGATCTCCCTCCTTATGAAATTTCGTCCCCGAAATTTACGTACACAGTATTTCAAAGAGTTGAGAATACCTTGTTTTCATTTTGATTCTATCTCCCCTGTCATCATGATTTCTCCGTTGCTTTCATCTCCTGTATTTAGGATATCATTCTAGAATCTGACTTCAAAACAAAGGTTAATTGAAGCAAATTAACATATCACATAATATCTCGATATTATGGTGACCAACAAATAAGCTTAGGTAGGACACACTTTAGCGAAGGATTTACTCATCTCTTCCCCTCTAGTTACATTCCCGATCTCCGCCGGAGATCATATCCCTAGCTACGATACCAAATGTAACAACCCCAAAATTGGTCCATTCCATCCAACCTATTACGAGTCGTTAAATACATAGATACGAAATAACTACAACTTTATTACAACAATTGTCATGCAAAATACAACAACACATATCTTTGTGAGTTTGGATACCAATATATACCAAATGTAACTCGGACACCAACTTGGATAACACGTCACCATGACACCTTACATAAAAAGCGGTACAAATCAGCTGTTTTAGAAATTAGAATCTTTGGGAAGTGCTCGAGAAACCTTCATACATGGGAGGCCATGCTTTTAGGTTATGGTAGATATCATATGGCCACGTAATTATCCTTGGTTAACCTTGATAAACCCCAAAGAAAAGCGAGAAGATTCTTATCATATTCTTCCCGATGGTGAGTCTTCTCTTGACATATCATTATCTCCTTTGTCTCTAATTGGGTATTATACTCCAAACAAACACCAAGATTATATAGGTAGTGCTTGTAAATATACTCGGCAAAGTGGATGAGCACAACCGTGTCTTATGATAACACGAGGTTGTATGTCATTAGACATCTTGTATGATAGTGACAAAACACCATTCCAAGTTAAATTCACCTCACCTCAACATCTATAGACCACCACTCTATTCCTCACTATCTGGCTCGACCCAGCTACACTTTTATTACACGAAAGGAATTGTGAAACAAAAGGGTGAGCACAACTAGCTCGATAAAGAATATTATGACTAAAGATAAATAAATTATCAATAGTCTTCATCCGATAATAAATCGAGATTTAGAACATATGGTAGATGATAAAACTTTTCAACCATAGTTGCGGTGGAATGAAGCGATCCATTAGAAGAGTCGAATAGACTATAAAGTCTATTGTCTTCTCCGTGTTAAAATCCACCAACAATGTTTTATCCACTGTAACATCAATCAACAATTCACATCCACAATCACGTGTATAACTCATAATCGTAATTGTAGTTCTAAATTCCTTTCCTCATCCGAAGACAAAGATAATTTTCATCACTTGTCTTTACGAAACATCAAAGATCATGGTTATACCAAATCACGGTTCATTCATAATCATATTAATAAATTCATCTTTGCTTACGGGCCGAAGATATTCATCAACAGTTCATCTTTTACTACGGGCTAAAGATATTCAACAACAGGTCATCTTTGCATTCTGAGACAAAGATATTCATCAATAATTCATCTTTGCACTACAAAGTAAAGATATTTGACAACAGTCATCTTTGCATTACGAAGCGAAAGATATTCATCAATAATTCATCATTGCCTACTGTGCTAAGATATTCATCAACAAGTCATCTTTGCTTTACGAGCGAAAGATATTCATCAATAATTCATCTTTTGCACTCATGGCTAAGATATTCATCAACAAGTCATCTTTGCTTTCGAGCAAAAGATATTCATCAATAATTCATCTTTGACTTCTTGGCTAAAATATTCATCAACAAGTCATCTTTGCCTTCTGACGAGCAAAAGATATTCATCAATAATTCATCTTTGCCTTTCTTGGCTAAAGATATTCATCGATTAGTCGTATTCATTTAAACACTGTTCATCTTTACTCTGAGGCCAAAGATATTCTTCGTAAATCATTCATCTTTGCATTGGTTTTATCCACGTCCAAAAATACCTCAAAAATAATCATAGTGGTGTAAAATTCGAGAATGATCAAAAACATGGATACAATCAAGCTAGTATCCGAATAGATATTTTAGAGCGAAAATAAAATTTTCATTTTTACGATTGAATAGTCTTAGTATTCGTGAATAGTGCAGTATCGTGAATAGTCTTAGTATCGTGAATAGTAACTCAGACACCAAAAGATAGAAATTCCACAAAAAATATTTTCACGCTTTATGAATAGTACTGCGTGAATAGTAACTCGTGAATAGTAACTCATGAATAGTAACTCGTGAATAGTAACTCATGAATAGTAACCCAGAGCATGAAAAAGTTCCAAATTTGATAAAAACTTAAGATCGACATTTCGACATAATGATATTGAAGAAATAATATCATTTAAAAAAATAATATTCCTTCTTATCCCTTACCAAAAAAAGCGGCACTTACGGACGGGATATCGGATATATTATTTGAAGGAAACTTGCAGCGATGAATATCAACTCACCAAGTATCTAAATACTCATAAATTACACTCAATAATCTAGAGAGAGAAGAGAAAACTTTGTTTACGGTGTGATTTTCAATTTAACAACAGCCCTCTATTTATAGGAAAATGTTATGGCAAAAGCAGGACTTAACACTGACTTTGATGGCTTTACACTGCTACTATTCCCACCCACCACATTTGAAATAAAATTCAGCACATTTCTTCACCAACCACAAGTGGGGCCCCTCAATTCTAGAATTTTCCACCAAAATCAATTATAAACCTAATTTCCGAATCAGTCACCTCTTAAAATTCATAACAAATCATTCGTTCATTTTAACGGTTCAAAATTTGTGGACATATACTCAACTTATGTATGTATAACATATCCAAAAAATTACAACGATCCAGCGGTCGGATCAAAATTTATAACTCACGCAATATAGTGAAGAACAACGATTTTTTGGACTATTAGTCCTTTGGACCGATTTCATTCAAAATTTCACCACGAAATATCTACAAAGAATTTTGGGTGATTCAAATTTCTACAGTTAGCTTACTTCTAGGGCTTTCTTTTGATATATGGCTCATCTCTTAACTCATTATACACAAAGAGTTATGGATTTTACAAAATCAAGTAATAAACTAATTTTTACGAAAATCCCATATTTTGTT